>BLKM01008640.1:151464-276325 GCA_013340265.1 Coptotermes formosanus | reverse complement strand
CATACCCACCTACCTACCTACCTACCTACCTACCTACCTACCCACCCACCCACCTACCTACCTATCTATCTATCTATATATCTATCTATCTATTTGGCTATCTGTCTGTCTGTCTATCTATCTATCTATCTATCTATCTATCTATCTATCTATCTATCTATCTATCTATCTATCTATCTATCTGTCTGTCTGTCTGTCTGTCTATCTATCTATATATCTATATATCTATCTATCTGTCTATCTGTCTGTCTGTCTGTCTATCTATCTATCTATCTATCCATCTATCTGACTGACTGACTGACTGACTGACTGACTGAGTGAGTGACTAGCCCACTGGCAGTGAAACGTTTTCTCTCTGCGCCTTCCAACAAAATTCCTCTTCCTTAAGAGAGGTGCTTACCATAGCTAGTCTCTCTGTCATGCGCGTTTCTCTCCCTCTTTAGGAGATGGACTTAACTTAGACGTGGGGCTAGTCTCTCTCCGTTACAACATGCCCCTTTGTAACTAAAACAGGTGTGGGGCGTTATAATGGGAAAGACTGTAGTGCTCTTAATGGGGAAGGGATGTAGCACGCATCAAGGCAGTTCCTCTGACGTGTGTGTGTGTGGCACGCAGCTGAAGCTGGAAGTGACTCTGTACACACGCTCGGTGCACAAGAAACAAAAAAAGAAAATAAACGGTACGACATAAGGCTAATGCTGAACGAATATGCAGAGAAATGCGGAACATACAATGTATGGAAACTGTGTACTCCAGAGCTGAGTGTCTTTTATCTCTCATTATGGAGTGTTTTCTGGCTGTTTGTGACAGAGACTGTACTGCTGGAATAGCCAAGTAGTGCCGTCTGAACACAAAGTAAACAGAATGCAAAGAGAAATCCAAACAAAGCACGGCGCATCAATGAACACGGCTTCTAAAAACAGCTGCGACAATGTTATCGGAGCCTGCAGTTCGCTTGCTGAACGGCGCACCACTGAATTCAACGTTCGGCTGGTAAAACAGAAAGCTGTAGCTTTTAAAGTTGGTATTTTGTTAAAACACATCCATTTGCTTCACTTTAGAAACACATGCCTCCTTCCTATTTGTGAAAAAGATAAGAGCCAGGGAGGCGGCACCCTTTTGGAAGAAATGTGTTTCAGTTACTACAGTAAAACCCATACAGCCGGAGGGAACAGTATGCCGTCTACACAGGTTACGTAACAGACGCTGTGTGTCACATACGCAGCTTTTGTAAAATGTCTTAAAGGCAAAAGATTACATACTCAGACCAAAACCTGTCAGTGTTCACTTCACATTGGCCAAGACAAAGAATTTTAAATTCCGACAGCCGTCTGTTCAGAACCTACGATATAAACAGAAGCGTCACAAAATTTTAGGTTACTGGACCGTAAGAACAAACACACTGTATCTGTCCAAATCGTTTTTCAGCCTGAAGATAACAGCTTTAACGGTAGAAACACGTAGATGAGTGCTGAACAACCCAATACAGACTTAAAACAACAGTTGTATTAGACGGACACTTATACACATTAATTTGCTCTGCAACATAAAGGGATGCGAAACACCAAAATTACTGCGTACTGTTAAACTGCAGCTTATGTGGTAACGCAGCCACGAATGCAGTCCAAGTGGAATAAACACACACACACACACACACACACACACACACACATACACACACACACACACACAGACACAAACACACACACACACACAGACACAAACACACACACACACACAGACACAAACACACACACACACACAGTATAACTCCAATTATCCGGTTTAATTGGGAATGCCAGACGTTCGGATATGCATAAAATCAGGATAATCGGATTTTTCTTTGAAATCGGCTACATTGGTAGTTTAAAGTGAAAAAAAGTCTAAAAACGGATATTTCTAGGCTACATATTTATTTACATACAAATAAAACATTAATACATAACTCCTTATATGTATTTGAAAACTGGGGGAAAATTTAAGCCATAAAGAGGTTGTAGTACGATTACAGTAACGAAATGTTTGACTTACACATTTGGTTGATGACGTCAAGGCTATATCGATCCGATAACCGGTAGCTTCAAGGCACATTAGTTATGTAGGATTCTCGACAAAGTTACCTGAAGGGCCAAGCCGGTCCGGATAACTGGAGTTATAACGTACACGTACACACAAGTGAAATGCATACACAAGGGGTACACAATAACGAAACGCCTTTCAAAAGCCAACGAGAAACTTTCATAATTACCATCTATAGGCATGACTTCCACATACAAAACCCGTGTCCATCCCGTACTGGTCGTGCGGACTCCTTAAAACCACAATTTCATTGAAGAAGTACACTACGTACATAACTAACTAACTAACTAACTAACTAACTAACTAACTAACTAACCAACCAACCAACCAACCAACCAACCAACCAACCAACTAACCAACAAACTAACCAACTAACTAACTAACTAACTAACTAACTAACTAACCAACCAACCAACTAACTAACTAACTAACCAACCAACCAACTAACTAACTAACTAACTCCATGGAGCAGAGGCCTTCTTGAGAAGCTAAGAGTTTCTCAGCTAGTCAAGAAACTCCCCGCATTTTATGGAACCCGGAGGTTCATTACCCCATTCACAAGAACCCGCCACCTGTTCCTATCCTGAGCCAGCTCAATCCAGTCCATGCCCCCCTTCCACTGTTTTAAGATCCAGTTTAATATTATCCTCCCACCTACGCCTGGATCTCCCAAGTGGTCGCCTTCCCTCAGGCCTCCCCGCCAAAATCCTGTATGCACCTCTCTTTTCCCCCCATACGTGCTACATTCCCCGCCTATCTCATTCTTCTCGATTTTATTACCCGAATAATATTTGGTGATAAGTACAGGGCATTAAGTTCCTCGTTATGTAGTCTTCTCCACTCCTCTGTGACTGTCGCAACAGTTAGCAAAATATCATACACACGTTTGTTTATCCTTGTGACTGAATACAAACATGAAAAAGAAGACAAACAACAACAGGAGGTAACATAACTGTAAAATACAGGAGGTGAGACGAGCCAGAGGGAAGGAAAAGCAAAATACAGCACGCTTGGTTACGAAGTACAAGTTGCCAGACTACATCAGACACAGCCAACAGCCAACTTTCCGTCTGTCTGTGTTATTTCCAAACTCCGTGTACATTCAGATGCATTTAACATCTTGTCTGTTTCTTTACCAACTTCAATTCGCAGTAAGAAAATTAAGAGCAGATTGAAGTTGGGGAATGCTTACTATCATTCGGTGCAGAATCTTTTGTCTTGCAGGTTGCTACCCAAAAACACAAAGATTAGGGTATACAGAACTATAATTTCATCTGTCGTTTTGTATGGGTGTGAAACTTGGTCTCTCACACTGAGGGAGGAACAAAGACTGAGGGTGTTCGAGAATAGGGTGCTGAGGAGGATATTTGGGCCTAAGAGGGACGAGGCGACAGGGGACTGGAGAAGACTACATAACGAGGAACTTAATGCCCTGTACTCGTCACCAAGTATCGTCCGGGCGATCAAATCGAGAAGAATGAGATAGGCGGGGAATGTAGCACGTATGGGGGAAAGAGAGATGCTTATAGGATTTTGGTAGACAGACCTGAGGGAACGAACCACTTGGAAGACCCAGGCGTAGATGGGAGGATAATATTAAAGTGGATCTGCAAGCAGTGGGATGGGGAACTTCCCATAAGTTTTATCAGACCAATCCCAAAAACCGGAAGAATCACAACAAAATATCGAACATGAAAAGTCACCTTAAATTTTCTCTACAAGTTTTGATCCAAACATTTTTCAATTCCGTCTCCCATTCAGCGTGCTGCTACGAGGAACATGGGACTCATGGTGCCATAACTGGGCGCTAAAAGACAAATGAGTACCAGAATCTGTCAATTAAGATACACCAGATGAGCCGACACATTCGGACAGGTTTACATATTTTCAGTTCCAATCATAGAGACAATTTTGTCACTTAGAGAACAAATCAACTTCATGAAGGCAAAATAGATAACGTTGTATGGGGCTCGTTTTATATGGAATAACAGTAATTTGCGAAAATGAACAAATTGTTATAACACAGGGTTATTGGTATGGGTCACGACTATGCTGGCGATGTGGGGATGCAGAGCATGATGCCACATAGAGTAGCATAACTACATTACAGAACTGACATTGCTAAATGCCTAACTGAAAATGAACAAAAACCACGATAAGTGTATTAACAGGATGGCTGTCCGAACTGACCGCTTTACAGACACTGTTTACAACAATACTACCGACTGCGTCCAGGTAGTGTTACGTTATACCCACATTGCGTCTATTTTTGCATCCAACAGCTGCTCCACTGTTTGTATGAACGGTTCAGAATTCAATATTGGTACTCAGTAACTTCCGAAGCCACACGTCACTGAAATATTTGACGAAATGCGGAAGTCCAAACTGTCTTCATAAGCACCCACTACCTGTTCCTATCCTCAACCACAGGCATCCACTCCGCACTGTCCTTCCTACCTACCTACCTACCTACCTACCTACCTACCTACCTACCTACCTACCTACCTACCTACCTACCTACCTACCTACCTACCTACCTACCTACCTACCTACCTACCTACCTACCTACCTACCTACCTACCTACCTACCTACCTACCTACCTTACATACATACCGAACTAACTAACGAACGAACTAACTAACTAACTAACTAACTAACCAACTAACTAACTAACTAGCCGCCAGCCTCCCACCGCAGAGGCTCGGGTTCGATCCCGGGTCAGTCCATGTGGGATTTGTGGTGGACAAAGTGGCACTGGGACAGGTTTTCCCCCGAGTTCTTCGGTTTTCCCCTGTCAATTTCATTCCACAGGTGCTCCATAAATAGGAAATGGATAAAAAATAATAATCATCGTCATCTTCATCACAGGGTTGCACAAGAAGCCTCAAGACTGCGGTGCGTCCGTAGCGTCTGCTGCGGGGCCCTTCACCACTAAAACTAACTAACTAACTAACTAACTAACTAACTAACTCCATGGAGCAGAGGCCTTCTTGAGAAGCTAACAGTTTCTCAGCTAGTCAAGAAATTCCCCGCATTTTATGGAACCCGGAGGTTCATTACCGCATTCACAAGAGCCCGGAACCTGTCCCTATCCTGAGCCAGCTCAATCCAGTCCATGCCTCCCCATACCACTTCTTGAAGACCCATTTTGATATTATCGTCCCATCTACCGCACTCTCCCAGCCTATACATTTATGATCAACTCACTATCCTATCATCTCTACCTAGGTCTTCCCAGTTCTCCATTTCGTTCAGGATCCCCGACCAAAATTATTAATACATTTCTACTAATCTGTCCCACGATATTTCTGTTGATTGTACGTTGTTACAATCATCTCGGCGGTAGACAATCTCCACACATATATATATATATATATATATATATATATATCGGGACACTGCCTGTTGCAAGACGAACATTTCATACGTTACACTGAGGAGGAGACTCGCAATCAACTAAGAGCCTCCACGCGGCCTCACACCCTTCACAGGACCGACAGTAACTGTTCAGGAAGGACCACCTTGTTGCGGTTACCGCGGGTTACGTCGATCAATCTCGGGTCGTCTTACAGGTCGCAGAAGGAAATCGACTGCACGGAGCAAAATCCTGTTACAAAGGGCCACATTCAGTCGGCCAGTGGAGTTACGTTATGAAACTCAACTAACTAACTAACTAACTAACTAACTAACTAACTAACTAACTAACTAACTAACTAACTAACTAACTAACTAACTAACTAACTAACTAACTGACTGACTGACTGACTAATTAACTAACTAACTCCATGGAGCAGAGGCATTCTTGACAAGCTAACAGTTTCTCAGCTAGTCAAGAAATTCCCCGCATTTTACGGAGCCAGGAGGTTCATTACCGCATTCACAAGAGCCCGCCACCTGTCCCTATCCCCAAATGCTCACTGCCCTATTCAAACCACGCCCACACTGATCCCTATGCCAGAAAAACAAAAACAGTCATCGCTCTTATACCCTATACCTCTAATAGCAAATTTAATATTATTCAACAGCAATTCTGAGTTACTGTGTAGCATGTCGTAAAGTGTTACAGTGCGTTTCTTTTATCGCCGTACCGAACACGGCGGTTGTCACGGGGATATCCCGGCAGATGCAGGCTTTCTATGCGGCAAAAACGCAATACTAGGTGTTACGAAAAATATAAGACACTGCAGTTTCTTGGACGAGGTCCTGTAGCTTCCAAGCGAACACAAAAGCTCGAAGACACCCACCCCCCCCCCAGTCAACCGCACGCGACTAGTTATACAATATATTTCCAGCTTCGTCCTTTCTACCCCAAGGCCTGAAAACAATAACCACAGAGTCCTGGAACCTGATAAACATGTTTAACCCTTTAAAGACGAAGCGTATCTGTTTTATATAAGGACTCAGTCCGTACCGCGCTGTAAACACTCTCCACTTCGGTTATAAAAACCAATCTCTTAATGTTTTATAAGGCAAAAGTTGCTGTTTGTTCTGAGATCCGTACAAAACACATAAACGCAATGTGGGCACCACGTAGAATTTTTTAATGTTAAACCTGGTGGTATGTAAAGTTACCGCTAGGCTTTAAAAGGTTAAGCATTTGTAACTGGCTCTACAAGTAGAATCGATTTCATTAAGCGATGGCGACGCTACAGATGGAGAAATTATTTTTTTTGAACGCGTTTCCGTATGGAACGTACAAACTCCAGACAAAGAAAAAGTCAATACCGAGGCTTCAACCAGCGCCGGTGTTCAACTTGCGTCAGAGGATCATCGTATGAGGAAAGCTATGACAATGTATAGCTGGACGCCGAAACGTCCGCAGCGTGTCAGAAATACACAGATCCAATGACTTTTGACGAAAGGTAAAAGGTGAGTTTGTCCCTGTAACCGCCAATAACACATATTAGAACTGGACGTACAGCTCCACTCATTCTTAATTTCCGCGCTAGATGGTGGTCAGTGGTCAACATGAAGCCCCAGCCGATGTACTCCCGCGAAAAGAACGCCGGTACTCATTCAATAGGAGACCGGGTGCCTCCCAAAGTCGGTTTGCACGGTCGGAGAACAGAAAAATCTCTTGCCCCTACCGGGACTCGAACCCCGAATCGTACAGCCCGTAGCATAGTCACTATAAGGAATACCCTCTCCCGGCTCGGAACCACATGTTGTGTGACGTCATCAAATGCTAAACTCATGAATCTTAACGTAACCCAACAGTAATGGCACGCAATCCTTACTTCCACGTGTGCGAAAACTGCCAACAACACGTTACAAAGCGTACGCTTACCATGTATAAACATTGTATAGTATTGTATTTGCATTTGTATTGTAATTGTATTTGTATTGTAATTGTATTTATTGTGTGTAGTGTGTGTCCTTTATTGTTTTCGTAATTTTGTGTGCTGTTTTGTTTGAGTGTGGTGTGTCATTTTGTGTGATGTGTGTTATTTTGTGTGTTGTCTCTTATTGTGACCTGTACTCACCACCAAATATTATTCGGGTAATCAAATCGAGAAGAATGAGATGGGCGGGGCATGTAGCACGTATGGGGGAAAATATGTGCATACAGGATATTGCTGGGGTGACCTGAGGGAAGGCGACCACTTGGGAGACCCAGGCGTAGATTGCAGGATAATATTAAAATGGATCTTAGAGACGTGGGATGGGGTCATTGACTGGATTGAGCTGCCTCAGAATAGGGACAGGTGGCGGGGTCTTGTGAATGCGGTAATGAACCTCCGGGTTCCATAAAATGCGGGGAATTTCTTGACTAGCTGAGAAACTGTTAGCTTCTCAAGAAGGCCTCTGCTCCGTGTAGTTATTTAGTTAGTTAGTTAGGTAGTTAGTTGTTTGTTTGTTTGTTAGGTAGTTGTTAGTTAGTTAGTTAGTTAGTTAGTTAGTTAGTTAGTTAGTTAGTTAGTTAGTTAGTTAGTTAGTTAGTTGTGTCTTATTGTAGTACCACTGCCACCGGGTACAAACCCATTTGCAGTCAAAATAAATAATAATACGCGCAGATGGATGCCTACGCGCATGCGCGAATGGACAAAAAAAATATACACGACTTGCAGCCCAATGACGTCTTAATCTTCCAGCAAGAAGAGTTTCACAATTAGCGTTCTGAAGTTTTGGGGAAACTATTTCAATTTGGCGCTGGTGACTGCTTACACCGATATCGAGCGTTCACAGACAGAAGCACGCCTAACGAGGACGAAGAAATGGAAGAAAAGTTCAACTTCGGTAAATCACGACAGAAGTGAGAACGTACGAAACTGGAAGGAAATACACACACAGACACACAAATATAAAGAGCAAGCGAGAGGAAATGACGCTGACAAGGAAGAAATAACGCGAGGCAATGCTTGTATGGAGCTAGAACTGAAAATGGCAAGCGGACGCATTTGTACTTTGCTTGTGATTCCTGGGTGGAGTTTCCCGTCAGAAAACACACGACTACTGTATTTCATACGTTAATTATACAAAGTTTAGATACATCTCGTAAACAATCACAGACTGTACAGCTGTGCATTACCGAAAACACACACACACAGTTACAGCTCGTCTGTATCTGATGACCTTACAGTCTTTATTTGCAAACCACATTTTTAATAACTCCTGACAGTTTTTTAACAAATTAAAGCGGTCTTTCTCAAATAAATCATTAAAATCAGCTTTCATATAAGCTAGAATAAAGACTGTCAACATATCAAATCCATTACTCTTTAAAGACGAAGCGTATCTGTTTTATATAAGGACTCAGCTCCTACCGCGCTGTAAACACTCTCCACTTCGGTTATAAAAACCAGTCTCTTAATGTTTTATAAGGCAAAAGTTGCTGTTTGTTCTGAGATCCGTACAAAACACATAAACGCAATGTGAGCACCACGTAGAATTTTTTAATGTTAAACCTCGTGGTATGTAAAGTTACCGCTAGGCTTTAAAAGGTTAAAGACGAAACGTATCTGTTTTATATAAGGACTCAGTGCGTACCGCGCTGTAAACACTCTCCACTTCGGTTATAAAAGCCAATCTCTTAATATTTTATAAGGCAAAAGTTGCTGTTTGTTCTGAGATCCGTACAAAACACATAAACGCAATGTGGGCACCATGTAGAATTTTTTAATGTTAAACCTGGTGGTACGTAAAGTTACCGCTAGGCTTTAAAAGGTTAATAATATTACGCTACCAGTTCCTCAGCTAGTGAATAAATTCCCCGCATTTTATGGAACCAGACAGTTCATTACTGTGTTCACAACAGCAAGCAACTTGTCCCTATCCTGAGCCAGAGCAATCCAGTCAATGCCGCCAACTTATTTTTAACACCCATTTTATTATTATCTTCCCATCTACGCCTAGGTCGTTCTAGAGCTCTATTTCCATCAGGTCTTCCCACCTAAATCCTGAATGCACCTCTCCAAGAAGAAAGTTGTTTTTCTTTCTTCTTGGGTGGCTTGGCCCTTAACCTTTTAAAGCCTAGCGGTAACTTTACGTACCACCAGGTTTAACATTCAAAAATTCTACGTGGTGCCCACATTGCGTTTATGTGTTTTGTACGGATCTCAGAACAAACAGCAACTTTTGCCTTATAAAAAATTAAGAGATTGGTTTTTATAACCGAAGTGGAGAGTGTTTACAGCGCGGTACGCACTGAGTCCTTATATAAAACATATACGCTTCGTCTTTAAAGGGTTAAAGAGGGCACCGATAGGTTTTCCCGAAACGTCGGTACAGAACTGAGACTCCACTGAATTTCCCAGAAGAGCGGAGATCTCATCCACATCGCGCCGGAAGCCGGATATCACGCGTGACGGTTCTAATTTAATTTGTATGTAAATGCGTGTTAACTAATTTCGCAACAACAAACGACCCCGTTAAACCTGAAACAAAATAATGATCAGTTAAACGTCAGCTAATTTCGGAGAGACCAGTTGCTATATATATGCTGCCTGCCTGTCATGTTTCAAGTGATGGATGGCGGAAGATGGTACAACATTTGGCCTTCCTCGCGACACGCACATCCCAAGCCGTTTACATTGTCAAAGCAGTAATTAGTGCCTTACGATAAAAGACCAGAAACTGGCCCTTGCAAGCTCCAGTTCGCTAAGTTCATCCTACAGTCAACCAGCTGTTTCTTACATCCATTTAATGTCTAGCAATCACTCTGCTAACCTTAAATCCACTCCCCCCCCCCCACTCCCAATGGCGCCACAGCCCCTAGGGGCCCAGGGCCTCCTCATTATCGAAGCTTCACGATCACATTCAGACAAACCACACTCAGTAGGACTCCTCTGGACGAGTGATCAGCCCGTCACAGAAACTTCTACCTGACAACACACAACGCCCACAAGAAAAAATCTATGCCCCTGCCAGAATTCGAACCCGCAACTCCAGCAAGCGAGAGGCTGCAGATCTACACCTTAGACCCCGCGGCCTCTGGGATCGGGTTCAATATTCGTTACGTCTGTCAACGTGAAGAACAAAAAGAAGACAGCGCTGAGGTGTTGACTGTGGAGTCACACCGCTGTGGTCTCGATGTAACGACTGTCCTGTTCACCCCCAAATAAAGCACAAGATCAGCCTGTTTCCAGCCTCACTATCCGTTAGCATAGCCTAATATGTTAGTAAGATTTACCCACGTTCCGAATTATTTAAAGCCATATCACTCTCTTAAAATACGTAAAACTCTTCTGGTTCCTAACACACTACTTCAAACTGTTTCAAATTCACTATGAATTTATCCCTCCAATAAACTCATACAGTTGAATCTAAGGTAAACAGAGCCTTGGTAGAGATCTGTGCTCTTCAGGGATGTTACGCAACGTAAACTGGTAACTTGTTATGGACGTTTCGGGACAACTTATCTCTCCCACCTTCAAGAATCTTGACCCTTGAATACGGGAGGGATAGGTTGTCCCAAAACGTCCGTAACAAGTTACCAGTCTACGCTACGTAATGTGGCAGAAGAACGCAGATCTCAGAACAATTGGTATTACTAATTAACTGGAAAGTGTGTGGTAGGAAACGGTACTGGCCTCATCAGAGGAATCGTCCCTTTATGCACCTAGAGGAAACGGGGATCAGCACTAAACGCTGGATCAGTATAGTCAACGTTCCAGTCGAGATTCGAGCTAGACACTTCCTTAGTATATGTCTGAGGCACAGACTGTTTACTGCACGGTACGAATTGAATCTTTTAACCCTTTAAAGACGAAGCGTATCTGTTTTATATAAGGACTCAGTGCGTACCGCGCTGTAAACACCCTCCACTTCGGTTATAAAAACCAGTCTCTTAATGTTTTATAAGGCAAAAGTTGCTGTTTGTTCTGAGATCCGTACAAAACACATAAACGCAATGTGGGCACCACGTGGAATTTTTTAATGTTAAAGCTGGAGGTACGTAAAGTTACCGCTAGGCTTTAAAAGGTTAAATAAAATGCGTCTTTAAATCTACATGTTGCTCTCACCACAAGGATAAATGGGCGAAAACTGGAAACCTTCCAAAAACGCAAAACTCTTTCGGAAATCGGAGAGCATTTGATAGAAACGTACTTTCACTTAATCTTTAAAGGGTTAATACAGAAATACTCACAAACTTAAAAGAAATTTAACTGCATCGCTGCACGCTCCATAACGCTATTGAAACTTTTGATGACCAGAATAAGCCTCCGACGCTGCGGTCATGCATAGGCACTTTAACCTTTAACCTTTACGTTATCAAAACCTAAAAGAGCCCCCAAATAATGTCACCAAATAAAAAAAAAGAAGGAAACTAATGAACGCAATTTTAATAACGTCAAAACTGACGCACGTCAATATAAGCTTTGTTAAGACTCGTATTTAATTAGGTTCGCACGATTTTGTATAAAAGCTACGTTCGCTGTGAATTCCATTAACAGCTTTACACCATCTAGACTGTATGCTCCAGGCAGTCCCACAGGACATCGTAATGCGCTGTTGACACTGGGAACTGCAAATCCCATTACGCCTATGTTACATGCTACTGCTGATGATGATGATGATGACGATGATGATGAAGATGACGACGACCTCATCCTATGCAAATTCCAGCACAGCGACTATCATTACTGATTCAATGGGTCAGCATCATGTTTTAATACGACATTAACTAATCCCACCTCCTACCATAACAGATCAACATAGCAGCGTGCATTAACAGCCCGTCGAGAGGAGCAGAAAAAATGTTTTACTTCTGTTCTCAGTCCAAAGTTGTGATCACACGAAGAACAACGCTGACTACGAAACGTCTGCTCTCTACTTAACCTTTTAAAGCCCAGCGGTAACTTTACATACCACCAGGTTTAACATTAAAAAATTCTACGTGGTGCCCACATTGCGTTTATGTGTTTTGTACGGATCTCAGAACAAACAGCAACTTTTGCCTTATAAAACATTAACAGACTGGTTTTTATAACCGAAGTGGAGAGTGTTTACAGCGCGGTACGCACTGAGTCCTTATATAAAACAGATACGCTTTCTTTTTTAAGGGGTTAAACATCAGTTGATCGAATTCCAGAACAGAACTGCGTGAGGTTAGGTTTCGTTTCGCAGTCCTTCCCTCTGCTACCTACTCACAGCAGGTGTCGAGGTTGTTCATTTTCACTTGATCACATTCAGACACACACCACTGTCGGTGGGACTCCTCTGGACGAGAGATCGGCCCGTCGCAGAGAGTGAGGTTAGGTTTCGATCGGGAAATTTGTACACTGAGAGCTATGAGGACAGATGATGAGAGAGGACGAGGAACCATATGTAACGAAGTAAAACAACAGATTCGTATACAGACTGACTCGGTTATAACGCCACGAAAGGGACTGTATATGTTGTGTCGTTATAAACGAGTGTTGTTGTAACTGTGTGACGTAATGTTACCGTTAACAGTACCGAATTAATTGGTACCACAGAATATCTGATGCTATAGGCGAGGTGTCGTATAAACCGATGTCGTTATAACAGGGTTCGACTGTATTTCTAAAACACGGAGACACAGAAAAGAGAGAACAAATTTTGAACGACAGATGGCTACACTTAAACAAAAAAAAAATAGCATAAAGAAAATAATAAGTTATAATGACACTTGGCATTATATTAACCCTTTAAAGACGAAGCGTATCTGTTTTATATAAGGACTCAGTGCGTACCGCGCTGTAAACACTCTCCACTTCGGCTATAAAAACCAGTCTCTTAATGTTTTATAAGGCAAAAGTTGCTGTTTGTTCTGAGATCCGTACAAAACACATAAACGCAATGTGGGCACCACGTAGAATTTTTTAATGTTAAACCTGGTGGTACGTAAAGTTACCGCTAGGCTTTAAAAGGTTAATAATATTACGAGTGACTTGTGCAAGCTGTAATAAGATTACAGAGACAAAAAATCTGTGCAAATTTCCATACATTTTAAATGCAAGTGGGAAAGACAGGCGGGTAAAAACGTCGCAAGGTTTAGACGAAATGAGGGAACAGGCAATAACTTATACACAGGCATACGTTAATTTATTGAATAATTCAGATCCGATGAGAAACTTTCAAAACTGAATAAACACTAAAACGTGGTGGTTAAAACTGTAAGAGCTACACAAAAATTTAAATACATTTCTACAATTTTTTATACAATATCCCAATATTTCACAAAATCCCATGAGCACTTGGGCTCTTAAATGATAACAGACGGATGGACGAAGTGACACAACCATTTTAACCCACGCTTCGCGGGGTGACGAAGCCAGAGGACGCTAAACACAATACGTTCTCTTAATAACAACACTGTTTGCAGCTTGGTGATACATGCACAACAGATACAAAAACAGATCGCTGTATGCACTGGGTATCTCTTATACGTTCTATCGATACACAGTAACAGCATTACTTACATAGAAGTATGTTGCATTATACCTGTTGTTATGTTGAACATCCCTGTTGGCGTGTATACAAGGTACGTACTTCAACTGCTCAAAGAAGAATCAGTCACATGCAACGCTTTTCCGCACAGTTCCTTATTTCATTGTGTGGTGATGGGTTTATAGACTTTATCCATCGGGCGAACAGTAAAATGTTAAAAATATTAAAAAATTAAAATATTTTTTAATATTTTTAATATTTTACTCTTCGGACGATGGATAAAGTCCACCAACCCATCACCACACAATATTATACAGCATCGTCAAAACCTTTTAGAATTTAACCTTAATTCATTTTTTGTAGGGCCTAATGACGGTTATATAAGCCGAAAGCCGGTCGCCAAATACTTTTTAATAAAGCAAAGAAACGTGTTGGTTCTGACTGAGTCTTCTCTGAGGAATTGAAATACACACCTTGTTACATCAGACATTAGAGATTAAAAGTTACATAAGGTCTCCGAGGACTTTATGAAGGCACTGTGGATTTTAAGACTTCCAAAGGCTTACAAATCCTAGATTTCAAAAACGCCAAAGTCTATTGCAGCCAGATGATGTGTTCAGAACATGCCATGCAACAATTACTTACTTTCAGACATTGTTATAAGTACACATTATACTGCGGTCGCCATAGTGGCACTTCTGAATATAGAACTACAGTATATCAATTGAGTGACCTCTTCTGACCAGCTGTCCGTACAGAATTTAATAGAATTCTGTCATTCATCGTTACTTCCATGCAGGCCCTACAAACAATAGTTAATTTTATGGCGCTACTGTTCACTTCTTTGAGAAACGGATAACATTTGCCGATATCACGATGTAACCTTTTACAGTACAGTGGTTATTATACGCTAAAATTTATTCAACATTCAAAAACCCTGAATTTTGCCACACTGCATATTTACCTCAAAATTCTTCCCCGACTGTTTCCCTAAACAGCATTAATTTTTGTAATGACGAAGCAGTGTTTTTTCTGTGCAGTAGATTGAATTTTTAAATTTTAATCACATATGTTTCAGAATCCTATAAATTAATATATTTATGCGCTCAACACTAAAGAGTGGAATTCAAATCACGATATATACAACTGTGCCTCAAAAGGTTAAGTGTGAAGTGTGAAGTGTGAATGCGTGGAGCATTTCTGTGTTGATTAAAAACGGAGACTGAAATGCAGCAAGCTGAGGCACTTGGTGCGTGCAGATGGCAGCTAAGTTACAAGAAAGCAATTAATAAGCACTTCTTCAGCGTTCTGGAAGACAATACAACAGTGACGCGCGTCCTGCTGATACGTGACGTAATTAATTGTGTCAGCTGGTATTCACTACTGCGTCAGAACGTTCAAAGGCGCCTTCAGGAACTTCCATACGAAAACAGTCTAAACGAAAATGGGTGCAAAAACAAGATAAGTCTGCCCCTGTCCACGCCATGAAGGCATATCAGGGGAAATGAGGTAAACCTCCACTCATTCTTAACCTCGGCACTAGATGGATGTCAGTGGTCAACATCATGCCCCGGCTGCTTTATCCCGGTAGCCATAGAACAGGAGGCGGGATGGAATGCAGACCAGGTATGGACGTTTCGGAGAAGCGAAGAATTTGTTGCCCCTACTGGGATTCGAACCCCGGATCGCCCAACCAGTAGCCTAGTCGCTATTCATTAGGCATTTACCGACATGTTGCATTTTCCAACGTAAATAAGTGAAGTGATGTGAAGTGACGTGCTGTGTGTAAATAAGTGATGTGAAGTGTTGTGTGTAAATAAGTGAAGTGATGTGAAGTGAAGTGTTGTGTGTAAATAAGTGAAGTGATGTGAAGTGAAGAGTTGTGTGTAAATAAGTGATGTGAAGTGAAGTGTTGTGTGTAAATAAATGAAGTGATGTGAAGTGTTGTGTGTAAATAAGTGAAGTGATGTAAAGTGTTGCGTGTAAATAAGTGAAGTGATGTGAAGTGAAGTGTTGCGTGTAAATAAGTGAAGTGATGTGAAGGTGTTCTGAAACGTGTGTGTGTGTGTGTGTGTGTGTGTGTGTGTGTGTGTGTGTGGAGGGGGGTATTGTATTTGTGTAGTTATATCGTAATTGTGAGGGTATATTGTATTGTGTACTATATTGTATTTGTGTAGGGATATTAAGTTGTATTTGTATGGGTATACAGTATTGTATTGTATTTGTGTACGTATATTGTTTTTGTGTGGGTATATTGTATTTGTATTGGATATTGTGTACGTATATTGTATTTGTATGGGTATATCGTATTTGTGTAATTATTTTGTAATGTGTGGGTATATGGTATTTGTGTAGGTATATTGTACTTACGTAGGTATATTTGTATTAGTGTAGGCACATTGTATTGTGCGGGTGAACTGCTAACAGGTGTACTGTAATTTGTGCTGTTCCGTTTATGTATGTGTTATTGTATTGTGGTGTCTGTACTGGTGTAAGGCTGCTGCCACCTGGTGAAAACCCAATTGCAGTAAGAAATAATAATAATAATAATAATAATAATAAGTATAACAGTTGAACGTGACGTTTCGGTTTTTCGTTATATTCCTGTCTTCAGGTTTCCAATATACTGACAGGGTTTTGTTTTGTCATCATTTTAAAGGTCAGTGGAGGAGCCTGGGCTGGATTGTCCCCACTGATATTAAAATAAAAGTGTCACTAAATTGGCTGAAATTTTTGATCGATTATAACCAAACCTGACTTGTGCCTACAGATTTTTAATAAACAACCCCAATACGACGTTCCACAAAAATACGTCCAGTGAAAGCCGAGTTGTTCCATGAGGATATACACAGACGGACAGACATTACGAAGCTAATAGACGCTTTTCGGGCGCTCCGAAAGGCGTTACTATATTGGCTACGTGAAGACTGGAGCAGAGTAACAACCGAAAGTCGCGTAATGCTTGTGCCAAACACAGGCATGGCTCAGAAAACGGACCTAATCCGTTGGTATATGTCTAAAAGCACCGCGCAAGTTCGCCCAGGCAGTGCTGTTTCTAAAGAGCAGGTACTGGCCAGTAGCCTGCCTAGCCCGAGCACTCGTAGTTTTATTCAGTCCCTCCACGTAAACAACTGAGTGAAGACTCAAACCAGGCCAAGAAAACTTCCTTCCACACCCTTCTGATTATTTACGCTTACGCCGTCATTCGATGACACACATTCCGTGTTGCTGACACATGTGTTAAATACACTATAAAAACCACCAAAACCCATCGTCTGGAGTTTGTTACACGCGGCGCTTGGGAAGTTCACAGTACTTTCGTTCGTCCTGTTATTTTAAGATCAGCGAAGAAGACTTGGATGAAAATTGGAAATTTTTAAATAATACGGTAATATGGGCCCGGCTTCAAGCCCAGGCCAGTCCATGTGAGATTTTAAGTGGAAAAAGTGGCACTGGCACAGGGTTGCTCCCAGTACCTCGGTTTTCCCCTGTCACTATCATTCAACCGAGGCTCCGTCCTCATTTATCCATCTATCAGTGACGCTATATAATGGCAGAATCGTTAAACACACAAAGTAATATGAAGACTGCTTTCTGCAGGAATGTAACACCGCGAAATTTAGTACACAGGTACCAACGTTTCGAAATGACTTTCTGTCTCCATTTTCAGGGTACAAGAGTGACCTACCTGTTTTCACTTCTTATAACCTGAAGAAGTAGACATCAGGTCACTTCGAAACGTTGGTACCTACTTACCAAAACAAATGACGTCACATCCCATAAGACACCGAATTTCACAGTGACCACTGCGAGAACCTAAAAATTTCAGCCATGCAGCACATGCTTACCAACATTACCGAGGAAGATCCGTCTGCAGTAACCTTACAATGAAAACAATGTGATAGTATGACAACGAAACATCGGAAGAAAAAAGTAAAGCCCCGAAACGTCGTGCATATCGCTAACAGGAAATATCTAACACAGCATTCACAAAATAACAGACAGCGTTCCCATCACGTTCTCTCCGTGTGTACTCAGACGATTACTTCAACATGAGACCGAAGGCCCTTAACTTAAGCAATCAATACGTCACCGTAACCACACGTCAACTTCTGACACTAACAGTATGACCGATCGTATAATGCAGCTGTATTGACTTTAGAGTAACCGTCGCGTTGAATCTGCCGTCCGGATGTGTACGGGAATTGAAGAGACCGATTCGTGGTTTCATTTAGCGACACTTCAGCACACAGTAACTGTCACATAGTCTCACAACGCATAGGATATCGTAACTTCGTAGACGTCATTTATTGCCAACAATTTATTCGCTTATAAGAGAACATTGCAAATTATAATATTAGTTAGATGCTGAGAGCACAGGATTAATAGCGCATATAAACAGTACGGTCGTTATTTCTTAGTTGATTTAGCGACACTTTCTTGACAGAAGTTATTGCATTTATACTGCATAGCGTCATGTGGCAGAGTAAATGTGTGACAGAGGGAACATAGAGACACCAAATTTATTATACGCAGGCCGAATGGTTTTCAATACTGGAAGTACAGTGTAACTCGGTTACAACGCCATGAAAGGGACTGAATATTTTGTATCGTTATAAACGAGTGTTGTTATAACCGACAAGTATAATGTTACGGTTAACAGTGAGGAATTAATTTGTACCACAGAACACCTGACGTTATAGGCGAGATGTCGCTTAAACCGATGTCGTTATAACCGGGTCTGACCGTATACTGGAGTTGCCAATAGCATGTATGCACTTCACTGAATTATATTTAAAAACTCCAACTCGTACCGCGCAGTAGACACACTCCGTTTCGGTTACACAAACCAGTCACCGCTGTATACATATTTACTGGAATTACCAACAGCCATCTGCACCTTATAACCACTCACCATTCATACGTGCTTCGAAGCTTAATTCGCGTCATCCTCGGTAATTACCTACCCTGTTTATTGCCAAACACATGAACAGTCGTCGATGACGATGCCAATTAAGCGTCTAGACGCTCCACTGACGCAGAAAGACTGTTGCTAATTCCAGTAAGCTTGTATAACAATTAGGCGTACATCGTATGCGGACGCCATCAATCGCTGTAGCCCTTAAGGCAGGACTACTCGCCACTCGCTTGCAGAGGGCGGATAAAAACGAGGAGGTCGGCAGGAATAGCCGGCCACCGTGACGAGGTTTGATGTTGGGGCTTCCTAACACAGAACATGCGGAAGCGGCCTGTAAATATCAAAGAAAGGGGAAAATATAATGCTAAATAGCCAGGCTCCGTCATACGACTGCGTTAACCTAACCCTTTAAAGACGAAGCGTGTCTGTTTTATATAAGGACTCAGCGCGTACCGCGCTGTAAACACTCTCCACTTCGGTTATACAAACCAGTCTCTTAATGTTTTATAAGGCAAAAGTTGCTGTTTGTTCTGAGATCCGTACAAAACACATAAAAGCAATGTGGGCACTACGTAGAATTTTTTAATGTTAAACCTGGTGGTACGTAAAGTTACCGCTAGGCTTTAAAAGGCTAATGTTCACGCGTTAAACCAAACGGTCTGTAGCTAACCCTTCAACTGATTCATTCGTAAATATTATAACCCCAGAGCAGTGTGTCCCAAACTTTTTTGCTCGCGTACCCCCTTTCGGTTTCGAAGATAACCATGGACCCTCAAATCCTTTGCTCACGTAAATAGTGCCCGGATGAGAGGTAATCAAAATTAAAAATCTGTATCTGAAAACTGATTTTATATCAACAATAATACACACCAGTAGCATTCGTAACAATGCATTGCGTGATTTGATTTACTATCGCTCGCTTCGTGGGTACGGGAGGTTTCTTAATTAGATATTCTAACGGTCATGTGAAGTAAACACATCGCCAATTAAAGAAGTTCCGCGATTATTTTTAACAAAACGCTATTCCTTTCATTAAGAAATAAGTAAACTTCGAAGCAGCCATAAGAGAAACGTAACCACGGAACCTCTGCGAACCGTTCGCGGATCCCTTAGCATCTGCAGAGCACACTTTGGGAACCACTGCCCTAGAGGAATCCAAAGAAGTCAAAATTTCACTAAACATTCACGCTATTATTTTCAAAATCTGGTTATTTAATGTTATCGGCAAAGTATGACGCTGCAATGCCGACCGAAGCACAGGTACCATTTTACCTCTTGACTGCTTCATAACGACACCTGCCATCTAGCGTATCATCACCTACTCACGAACTAAGCCCAATATATAAGGGAAACGAAAAAGTGGGTTACGTGGCCAATTTAAATACAATATTCTCCCGAGACTTTGTTAAGACCGGTGAGAAGGTAAGGGAAAGAAGCACGCATGAGAGACAGTGCCCTGCCCGAAATTCAAACTCGGTATGTCCCGAATAGCAACCCTACTGATGGGGCATGTTGCGACGTCTGTCTGGACGTTAACCACAGTTTTGGCATTCGGTATAATTAACTGTGATCGCCGTTTCTTTTGGAGATGCGTTCAGGAAGTGTCAAGAGCTGCCAAGACTCTCCAGAGGCTGTAGACAACGTAACGTGAGCACACGCTACAAACACTGAATAATTCATTCTGCACTCCCGGCGTCTTGTGTGTGTGTGTGTGTGTGTGTGTGTGTGTGTATATATATATACATATATATTTCAGTAAACCTGATACTTACAAATACAAGTAGGGCAACATGGTCTCCAGACACAGATGGCAACTGTGAACAGGTTTAATATACAGTGGCGGACAGCTAACAGGAAATGGTCCCTTGGCTGTAGGTTTTAGGCAAACGGTTGACAGCCCATCACCTTACAGGCACTCGAAAAGGCAGTCGTAGTTGAGGGCTACTCCGAACTACGTTCTGTGGCTCTAACTTTCATAAATTTCAGCGACCGAAAAATTCGATGAACGCTGCACTAGCTCGGAATAATGTTGTCTAGGGAATTTTAATGAATTCGAACTTACTTATTTATTAGGGGAAAACGTTCCACTGTACGCTGTCACTTCAGGAACGTAAACCCGACAAACGAGCACTTTTCTACCATCTTAACAGAACCCCACAAACGATGTCTGGCTTGGCCGAATTCTTCGTCAGGACTTTAACAAAGGGAGATGGGCAAAACATAATAACAGTGGGACAGGCGAAGGAAAGCGAAAACTTCCAAGACCTGGACAGATACGGGAGAATATTTCATTATTTACTGCTGCGTTATTTAACGATGCTGTCAGCAGCACAGATAATGTCGTATCGAATTATATAACCGTGAGAATGCGGAAACGGGCAGGGCCAAAATTGAGGCACAATTCTAACACCTTGCTGGAGGTACTGAGGAAAACCAAGGAACACCTTACTCATGATGCACGGTCTTCGATTCGAGATATGAACCCGAGACATGCCCAGTACGAAACAAAAGTGGTACCATCTTGATATAAAGGCTCTGTATAGCGGAATAATACTAAAATCGATTGTGACGAAACGTGAAGGTGTGGACTGGATCCGGTTGATACAGGGGCGGCTCCTGTATCAACCGGATGTCACAGACAAGTGAGCCTTAACTTCCCCAATAACGACTCCGCCCAACGACTCAAAATTTTATATATCACCGCCGTATTTTATCAGCGGCGATAAACTTCCGCTCCTCATCGAAATGTGTGACATTTCGTACAGTGATTCACAGCCAGTATAAAACACAGCAACACTCACAGAGGACGGGGAGAGAGGTGGGGGGGGGGGGGGGGAAAAGCTATATGCCCATAAAGTACAAAACGTGAAGCAAGGCCTCGGCGTTCTAGACCAAATCTGAACAAAACCTTTTTATAATATAAAAACCGTGCATCTTGCCACAAACACATTAGCAGCAACATGTGCACAATAGCGAACATATATACAGTGTGTACCAAAAACTTCAAAACCCCCTATATATGTTTCGACAAGTTATTTTCATCATCAGGGGGCTTCAATAAAAGGTGCACAATGTCTTCACAACCGTGCGCGTGTTAAAAAATTCCACACGACGAAATCAAGACATACAATTTCACAGTCAACATTCATAAGACAGCGTTAAGGTGTAAACTTCAGCGAATGTTGCACCACTAACACAGCAAAAGTGAAACAGTTTAATATTTTAATATCTTAACACACTACCTTATGAACGGTGACTGTGAACTTCTGAACTTCTACGTCTTGAATTCTTGGTGTGGGATTTTTTAACACGTGGATGTTGGTGTAGACATTGTGCACCTTTTATTGAAATCCCCTGATGACGACAATAATTGTTGAAACATATACAGGGTGTTTTTTAAGTTTCTAATACACGCTGTATACGTATTCACTATTGTGCATTTGTTGGTGCTTATAAGTTTATGACAAGATGCGCTTTTCTAACAGGCTGGGGGGTAGAATTCAACCCTGAAGATGGAGGTGATAGGTTCCACCGAGACATATTGGAGAAAATATAATGCAAAATAATTATATAATAATATATAATAATTATATATCTTACCAAATAAGTGTATTTAATTTCATTTAATTTACTGTATTTAAATTAATTATTAATTTAATTTAATTATTTAATTTAATGTATTCAATTGTTTGCTTTAATTTAATGTATTTAATTAATTTAATTATTTTATTTAATTTAATGTATTAATTCGTTTGATGTAATTGATTTAATTATTTTATTTAATGTATGTAATTTAATAAACAGTTAACCCCACGTAATTTCACTTGCAATTTTACGACACACTTTCACAAAACAGTCTTAAACTCGTCAAATGAATAGTACGTGACTTGCTGAACCCCTCTTTTCACCCATCTATGGGATTCTCGGTAGAATAAACGTGGAGGGCCGCGCCACATTACTCAGGTACTTCGTGAACGGCTCTCTGCACTAGACAAACATCCTATGCCACCTCCTCTTCGATTACAGTGACACGCTTCACTCAGACAGAAACTGCAGAGCCCACCCACTGACACACACACACGAGTACGCCACCTCTGGGCAGTTTGTTTGATTAAGGCTGTGCTTGCAACAGCTAGCTGGCATTCGGCGAAACGGACTTTGCTACACGTCTGTCTTTTCAGACGCGTTCGCAAAATTGCTGAAAGCGACTATTAGCTTCGTCAAGTCTGTCCGTCTGTCCGTCCGTCCGCCCGCATGGAATGACTCGGCTTCCACTAGACGGAATTTCACAAAATTTGATATGAGTATTTTTGGAAAATCTGTCGAGAAAATTCAACTCTCATTAAAATCTGACAAGAATAGCGGGTACTTTACATGAAGACCTGTGTACATGCATGTTAATATCTCGCCCAATGCCTCTTAGAATTAGAAATGTTTCAGACCAAAGTTGTCGACAATATCAAAACACACATCTTATGTTCAATAACTTTTTCCCGAAAATCGTGCCGTTTATGAGATAATGTGGAAAAACATGGTACAGCCAGACAGACCACAGCTGACAATATAATATGGCGCATGCGCTTTGCATGCTGGATAACTAAGGCTGCAGACACACACTCAGAATATGTAATGCTTACTGCTTTTCCACAGCAACAATACTTACGCGAACGCGCTTCAATGTTACGTGATCCTTATATTACATGCATTGTTGTAACAGAGGGGAAGTGTTTACTACGCGGTACGAGCTGAATCCTTACGTCTAATGCAAGTTACATTTCGGCTTCAAAAGATTAGGATACTCTGCCAGTTGCCCACACGGACCATTTATGTGTCCCACATGATACTCAAAACCGACTAATTTACTTTTAGACACCCGTTGAACTTCGCGAGTAAAAAATAGTAAATGGGCAGTAAACCAAAAGTGTCTCAGACAATAACCTTCGTTGTCTAGAAGGCTACATGTTTCGGCTTATTCATAAGCCAACATCAGAAAAAACTGTAAAAATCAGAGAATAAACACTGATATACGACACACGATCAATTAAAAATACACGAGTTCTCAGTCTCACAAGAATAATACGAGTTAGGGGTTTCGTGTTTTCGGCGAAGCTATGGTTAAAAATACTTTACACATTACAATAATATGCTCAAATCAAGTGGTGTTTGGCTACACCACTTTGCAACAAGTTTCCTGATTTTTAGTCTCCTCCATTTGATGTAGACTACATTTACACTGGATTGCGATAGGAACCAAAATATGATAACACCTGCAACCATAATCACAATTAATACTTTGTATGTATGTTGGGTTTACAGTGTACTCATCGCCAAATATTATTCGGGTAATCAAATCGAGAAGAATGAGATGGGCGGGGCATGTAGCACTATGGGGGAAAAGAGCGGTGCATACAGGATTTTGGTGGGGAGACCTGAGGGAAGGCGATCACTTGGGAGACCCAGGCGTGGATGGGAGGATAATATTAAAATGGATCTTCAAGATGTGGGATGGGGCATGGACTGGATTGAGCTGGCTCAGGATAGGGACAGGTGGCGGGCTCTTGTGAATGCAGTAATGAACCTCCGGGTTCCATAAAATGCGGGGAATTTCTAGACTAGCTGAGAAACTGTTAGCTTCTCAAGAAGGCCTCTGCTCCATGGAGTTCTATAGTTAGTTAGTTAGTTAGTTAGTTAGTTAGTTGGTTAGTTAGTTAGTTAGGTAGGTTTACAGTATATAAAAGTATTAATCGAAGGCCTTTATAATGGACGCAGACTTTTGTTCTCTAACAGGTACGGAATAAAGTGTTACATGTAATTTGGATTAACTTCGTTCTTCAAAGAGTTAAAAGATATGGCTTTAATGCCAAATCCGGAATATTCCACATCACTGGGAGCGCATATATCTACTGTGCCATATGCCCAATAATGTAGGTTTTGCTCAGCCACGCAGTTCCAGTCAAATTACGTTCCTGCATAGACAGCAGCGTTCCCCACTCCATGTGCAAGGTGGTCGATAACTTCCACTCGAATATGCAAATCCCAGAAGATAAATATGAAATAACGATGAACATAACGTGACGGTGACCACTCCACGCCGCGGATTTACAGCCATTAGGCACCTGCAATATTCGGCAACTACAACTACATTTTTCATCACTGCACGTCCGAAACAGACAGTTCGGGATTTAAAACCAACTTTTTCCAATACCCGACCCTCTTCACATCCCTTAGCTCAGCTTTTATGGACGAGCACAGTGAGGGGAGTAAAACAGAACTGTAGGTAGACTCTGAATCATGTGTCTATAATTTGGCGAATGTGTTGAATGGAAAGCAAGGCTGACAAAGCGTAGTGACTGTGACATGGATCAGAGGGTTTGGGGTTCTTATCCCGACAGTGGCAAGAGATTTGTTTGTTCTCTAAAACGTCCAAACAACCTCCCGGTCACAACCAGCCTCCTGCTGAGAGGGTATCAGGGGCTGTTTCACGGGGGGAAAACGGCTGGGGCGTGAGGTGAGACTACTCACCTGCATCCAGCGCCGATATGAAGAAACAGTGGAGCTTTATCTCCACTCCTCTATATATGTACCTTTCTCTCAAGGACTTCAACTCTTTAAAGACTGACATTAAGCTGAATTATACATAAAGACACAGTTCGTACGGCGCAGTAAACACTCAGTCACGGTTATAAAAACCAGTCAGTTAATGCTGTATAGGGAAATAATTGCTGTTTGTTCTGAGATCCACACAAAACACATAAATACACTGTGTGGGCAGAACGTGGCATGTAAAGACCCAGTCCGTACCGCGCAGTAAACACACTCCGTCTCGGTTATACAAACCAGTCAGTTAATGCTGTATAGGGAAATAATCGCTGTTTGTTCTGAGATCCACACAAAACACATAAATACACTGTGTGGGCAGAACGTAGAATTTGTGAACGTTAAACTTGGTAGTATATAAAGTAAGCACCAAACCTTAAAAGGTTACTTCGGCAAATGCAAGCTACAATAACGTTTTTTTTTTTGACGGTCCGAAGACGCAGCATCAGTGACAGATCACACTATATCTCCATCATCTGAGATACTTGGTCCGAAATCTTACCTGACAGTAACTGCAACATTCTCAAACCTCCCTAATGTGAAGACACGTCCGTCCCCATACTTCTGCCATCTTTCATGAGTAAAATGAACACCAGTCGTGGCTTAAAACACTCGCCAAATCCCCTACACGGAAGCAGATCATGCAGTGACCGGTAATGACGTATGAACTACCGCTACTGCACTAGACTGGAACATTCAAAACACTCAACACTCACGAAACATGTCGTTCGTGTGACAATACACACACAATCACCACTTGTCGCTCTCACATTCCGGTACCTACCCTAATGAAGTGTCCTCAACACATTTTTACGTCGCATATTTTCCAGCCCGCAATGTTAAAGTATTAATTTGACTCCGCGACCCTATTCCATGAATAACAAATGAACTGACCCTGTCAGAGTGTTTACCCTACAGAAATGGCTGTACGACTTTACGTATATGACCACCTGTTCGTGCCTTATCGTCTGTCCCATTCACTTTGCCACGCTAACGGCCTTTCAAGGGCCACTGTTCCCCCAGTCTTTCCCCTTCCATTTCCTTCTTTCTCCCATTGGTTCGTTGACATATGTAATACCGATCCCACCCCCCTTCCCCTCCAGTCGTACCATTTGTCTGCCGTTGTCGTACCGCCCTAACCTAAAACACGGAAACATTTTATTCCGAAACACATGGTAAAAAGGAACGTAAACGCGAAAAGGACTGCGGTTTGATACAGCTCCAGATTTGTGTTCGGGACACACCCTGTTCGAATCCCGAACCGTCGGGGACTGTACAGGGATTACTTTACACTTTTTACCTTTTACTTCGACAATTGTCCAACTTCCAGTGACGCCATAAGCTCTTCTGAAAGAATGAAATTGCGTCAGTTGTTTAGAGGTGTGTGTGTCACGAGAAAAACAGGCGGGCACGGTGACGCAATAAACCTGCCTTCCCTCAGAAAACAAGTAAGCAGCAAAACGCGTACCTTCCGCTGCATAAAAAGCAGCAAACAGTACGAACACGTGCGTGCAAGGAAAAGTCGTATTAAAGGTGAGGTGGGCTCAACAAGGTGTTTGCTGATAAATCCCTTACATACACGCAAACACTACATGTAGGAGGGATGGAGACGAATATGCAGCTACCCCCCTAATAACAGGCCAGGGCACTGGAGAAAGAATGAGTGCGGGAAGCAACAGTCTGCAGGCGATAGTCCAAATCGCAAAAATCATCGGAAAATGTGACGTCATTCTTTATTATGGCCTGGAAAAGCAACGTGTCTCTATCAGGGCAAGGTTCAGTGCAAGAACTGCGTAAGTAACGGACATCGTACGCAGTGAATGCAGCAAAAAGCGCAACCAGTACAGCCATAGGAGTTTAAGATTATCCAATACGTGCATTTTTAGAACAATGTATTCAATTTATTACCCCTACCAAATGCACATTATTAGCTACATATGAGTGTTCAACACGCAGCTGCGACATGTTTCGGTACAAGCGTATCACCTTCAGGGAGACCAATGTGCCAGGTTTAACCATTTAGAGACGAAGTGTATCTGTTTTATATAAGGACTCAGTGCGTACCGCGCTGTAAACACTCTCCACTTCGGTTATAAAAACCAGTCTCTTAATATTTTATAAGGCAAAAGTTGCTGTTTGTTCTGAGATCCGTACAAAACACATAAACGCAATGTGGGCACCATGTAGAATTTTTTAATGTTAAACCTGGTGGTACGTAAAGTTACCGCTAGGCTTTAAAAGGTTAAAACCAACTGCCAGTGACAAGCCACTATTTACAGGGTTCCACAGTCTGCAGCAGTTGATATAGTTTTATGCATAAAAGGTACAAATCGTACTGTTTTAAAAACTTATGGTTAAAATATTAATATATATCTTGCATAATAAATAAGATTTATACCAATTAAAATCACTGTTGCGGCTGGTACTGGGTGCTTCCAGTGTGTGGCAGTGCATGTTCAAGTCTGCAGTGCGTATCTCAATCCCAGGTGGACGGGGTCCCTGTGCACATGCTGTGTCGTATATCGGAGCCAGCAAAATGCAGTATCAGCAGCGGATCCTACTGCAGGCTGTAGAACCATGTAAATAATAGCTTATCACTGGCAACTGGTTTCAAATCTAGCATATCGCGCTTCCTGAAGATGGTACGCTTGTACCGAAACATGTCGCAGCTACGTGATTAACACTCATATGTAAGTAATATTGCAGTTCGTTGGTACAATAAATTGAAATACATCGGTGTTTAAATTCTGTGTTTTCGCAAAGGAGTTCTACCAATAAAATCGGAGTAAGTCAGTCGGTAGCATGACCAGGCTATGGGGTGAAACACCGAATTTCGACTCGCGACAGACGCATCGCGGCGTCAAGACTGATTACAAACAGGGGGTGCGAGAAACTGGTTACCGCCATCCACTGTCAAGGTCAGCGAAGATGTAGAATAAATATTATTTAGATGGATATCGTATTTGGGGGGGGGGGGGTGGTTACAGGGAATTATATGACTAATATCTATGGGACGTCAACATTTGCACATCTATCAACTGACTTAAAAAAACACTTCCAGTAACCGTGAGTATGTGTTCTTCAAACGGTCAAATGCCGCAATACACACGACAGTTCGAAAGTCACTTGACACTAGAAGCAACATGTAAAGCCGCGTCCACACTATGCCGCTGTATGCCAGATGGCATTGCCAGAACTGGTGTAGACGTGTTCATTGGCCCGTACCAGTTGGCAAAATCGTGCCAAGTGGCTTGCCAACTCGAACCCGACTAATGTCGGTCCCCTTCAAAGGAAGTCGTGCCATTTCTGAAGAGAGCAGGTAGTGGGGACGTGCCGATTGGCCTCAGGAGGCTTTAGTTGAGATTCAACACTCGAACAAGATGAAGTGGACAAACGAGAAAGTCATTGCATTAATCGAGTAATACTGCAATATCGGCCTGTTTTGTGGGATTGTCGATTAAAAGAATATAAGGATCGTGACTTTCGACCGCGTGAAATTGAGAAGAGTCTCAAAATCACAACTCGACATTCGGAAAAAGTTCCGGAAACCACCTCCACATCTGTACTCGAGATTCAACTCGTCCGCATCGTCCAATATTAACCCTTTAAAGACGAAGTGTGCCTGTTTTATATAAGGACTCAGTGCGTACCGCGCAGCAAACACTCTCCACTTCGGTTATAAAAACCAATCTCTTAATGTTTTATAAGGCAAAAGTTGCTGTTTGTTCTGAGATCCGTACAAAACACATAAACGCAATGTGGGCACCACGTAGAATTTTTTAATGTTAAACCTGGTGGTACGTAAAGTTACCGCTAGGCTTTAAAAGGATAAATCCTTCATCAAGTCACTCACTCCATATGGAGCTGTACCTCGGAGACTGCGACGTACCCAAAACCGTCGTCTGCGTGGTTCACGACGCATTTCGCTTTCAACTATTATTACGGCTGCTGCGGCAACAAGCAAATCCTCGTTGGTATACATTTTGCGACTGAATGCCATTTCCTATGTGGACGCTGTGAATTTTCAACGGAGCCAACTGGTTTTGTGTCTGGTTGGCATTGCCAACTGGCATACAGCGGCATAGTGTGGACGCGGCCTAAAACACGGAGCGTCAGTGGCTTTCCCTCCACTCTTTACAGTACCACAAGTTTTAAAACCCAATTTTTTTTCTTCCACTGGCGCAGCACCTCCTTGCGGGCCAGGGCCTCCTCATTATCCAGGCTTCATGATCACACTCAGGCACACAACACATTCGGTAGGACTCCTCTGGACGAGTGATCAGGCCGACGAAAAGACCTCTACTTGACAACATACAACACTCATAAAAGTCAGACAACCATACCACCGGCGGGTTTCGGACCCGCACTCCCAGCAAGCGCTCAGCCGCAGACCCACGCCTTACACCGCGCGGCCACCGGGATCGGCTTTAAAAATCCATAACACTCTCAATAGATAATTAAAAGCTGTGGAATAAGGACTCGAAATAATTACAAAAACCTCCGACGATATTTGCAGACGGGTGTAACAGACGTCGCTGCAGTATATATGGCAACAGCACATAAAAATAAGTACGTATTTAAATAAACAGACAAAACCATTTTACCCTATCAACATAGAAAATTGCATAGTTTATTGTCACTAAAGTAATCATATTACCTCCTCTTTCTGCGGTGCATAAACAGAGTAAAAGCGTGTTACAAGCAATTTCTCATATTGTATGGTTAAGCCGTTAACAAACCCACTACAGAAAATGGTGAACTGCGTGCATGTAATGTCTACGCAGTACACATCGGCTCATGTTATTGGCTCGCGAACTGAATGCAACCTGATACCCACACAGCCATGGCATTACTGCACTTGGCAGCATTCTAATACATACGGCTGAACTAAACCGTTAGAATTTGTTAACGTGGAGCCGTACATATATATAAACACTATTTGTGCTGTTATCTTGTAACTGCAGGCCGGTAAATGGTTGTTAAACTCGTGTTTGGAACACGGCATCCGTATTTTTTTTATTACGTTCAGTACCGTTATAAATTGCTACTGAAACGAAAAGCTTTCTGACAGCCTGTTTGCGGTACCGTTTTGCTGCAGTTTCCTTTATAACGGTGGTGCAGTGCGTTACTTCGCTTTTGTAGGAGTTGTACGTCTGCTGCAAAGAGAATTCGTGCCAACATACCACTTTAGCACGAACGGCTTTCCCCGTCTTCCAATCCCCCCACCCCGCCGGATTCAGAAATTGTACCTTGCTCTGTTGATGTCGCTCCTAACCCCTGTTCATGTCCAGCTGTTCCCTATACCGCTCATTCCTCATTTGTTATAGCGATTCCAGGTGGGGGAAAGGGCACAACTGAGCTAAATGGGAAGCACTGATGACCTAAAATCAAAACAGGTTACTTGGACTTTATGACGATAAATGTAAAGTAAACGTAAAGTTGTCCCCCTGCATGCCATGAAGGCATACACTGGCGTGGAGGCACAGCTCCACTGATTAACGTCGGCACTAGATATAATGAGTGGTCAGCTCCAGGTCCCGACCACTTTACCCCCAGGAAAAGAACCCGGTACCGATTGCACACGAGACCGGGTGGGCCTCAGAGACGGTCTGGACGTTTCGGAGAAGAGAACGACCTCTGTCTCTGCCGGAAATTTAACTATGGTTCCTCCTGGGAACTAAAATTAACCTGAATTATATTTAAAGATTCAGTCCGTACCGCGCAGTAAACACACACCGTCTCGGTTATAAAAACCAGTCAGTTAATGCTGTATAGGGAAATAATCGCTGTTTGTTCTGAGATCCACACAAAACACATAAACACACTGTGTGGGCAGAACGTGGCATTTAAAGACCCAGTCCGTACCGCGCAGTAAACGCACTCCGGCTCTGTTATAAAAACCAGTCAGTTAATGCTGTATAGGGAGATAATCGCTGTTTGTTCTGAGATCCACACAAAACACATAAATACACTGTGTGGGCAGAACGTAGAATTATATTTAAAGTTTCAGTCTGTACCGCGCCGTAAACACTCTCCATCTCGGTTATAAAAACCAATCAATTCACGCTGTATAGGGAAATAATTTCCGTCTGTTCAGAGCGTCGTCTGAAACATTAACACAATGCGTTGCAAGAGGCAGAGTTTTTAGCTGTAAACCCGGTGGTATATAACGAAACCCGCAGGTTTTAAACGAGTTAGAAGACACTTGCCACAGTGTACAGAAAGCAGTTCTATGCTATTAACGTTTATGTTACAGTACGTACACTAACAATATTAAAGTGGATTTTACACACCCCTTCGCTGTATGTTTAATTTCCGTCACTGCATAACTTCATTATTTCTATATTACTGACTGGACAAAACAGAAGACGTTTCGGCGTTTCCCGGAATACACAATCACTCATTTTAATGGCTAACTGTCTGAGGATATTATTTCCAAGTTCCTGAAATATTAATCATTAATGTAAGGGACTTATGGGGTGGAAGATATCTTGCGTCAAATTATCTCCAGCTGCCACTGCAGTGTGTTCGATCGATATCAATCATGTGCTTTAATCAGGTAACTATTATGGAGATACGAAAGACACTTTAATCGTCATGTTTATGATTGGGTTACTTTTCAAGTCACTCCGTAAAGAGAATGTAAGACACTGTAGTATTTATCATTTACAAAAGCAACATAAGAACATCCAATCATGCATAACAATAAAGTTCGTTTATTGCTACATGTTTCGGCAGAACTCTGCCATCTTTTGGGCAGTCTATACACCAATATTTAAAACCCACTACTAAAACATAACACATTACTACAGCAAAACATACATATTGCATTGAAATGACTCCTGCAAATTCAACACTGTAAGACTCGTTAAATGCAGTTAAAATTCGATATGCCTGTTCAAGATATAGTACATTAGAATAGTGACAATGTCTTCTACTGCGCTCTGCTTTAAATATTGCCGTACAGACTCCTTGACGGCGGCAAAGTTCCGCCAAAACATGTAGAAGTAAACAAAGAACTCTACTGTTGTGTATATTAACCTTTTAAAGCCTAGCGGTAACTTTACGTACTACCAGGTTTAACATTAAAAAATTCTACGTGGTGCCCACATTGCGTTTATGTGTTTTGTACGGATCTCAGAACAAACAGCAACTTTTGCCTTATAAAACATTAAGAGCCTGGTTTTTATAACCGAAGTTGAGAGTGTTTACAGCGCGGTATGCACTGAGTCCTTATATAAAACAGATACGCTTCGTCTTTGAAGGGTTAATGTGCTTATGCTGGTTCTATAAACGAGCAATTTTGTCACAAAGCACGGAACAGATAACATTAACACACTGTGACAAGTTTGGTGCATCAGATGCAGGAATTTGTATTTTGCCATAATCAACAATTTACGTATCAACATGTAAATATAATTTTAACTTGTTTTGTATCGCTCACACCGCGCACTGTCGCTAACCAACTCGCAACACTCAGCCCAACACAATGCACTGTATTGTTCCCAGATATTTTACATTACAATGTCACGCTGAACACTCCTACATGTTTCGATCCCTCATGGGATCATCACCAGGGATTCATATCAAAGTAACACTTCACAGGACTGAACTAGCGATCCGTGTACACAATACTGACTAATTTAAAATTCTCCACACCCTGTACGTATGTTTCCATATACATTATCAGAACCAACCCGGACACAGCTGCAATCACAGTGCCCCAGGCTTCACAGAACTCGCGACATGTTTCGGTGTGAATTCACACCATCTTCAGGGGAACAAACAGAACACTTAAACCACTTAAGATAACACCAGCCTAGGCTAGTGTTCCCCTGAAGATGGTGTGAATTCACACCGAAACATGTCGGGAGTTCTGTGAAGTCTGGTGCATTGTGATTGGAGCTGTGTACGGGTTGGTTCTGATAATGTATGAACAATACTGATTGACGTTTTACGAGTACATCTTTTCATTGCGTACACAGATTGCTGGTTCGGTTCTGCGAAGTGTTACTTTAATGTGATTCCCTGATGACGATCGCATAATGGATCAAAACATGTAGCAGTGTTCAGCGTGACATTGTAATGTACAATATCTCGAAAGAATACAGTGCATTTTTTTTGGGCTGAACATTGCGATTTGATAACGCTTTGTTCCATGTCTGAGTAAAATTTGTACTGAAAGACATGAAGGGGGGGCCGGGACAGGTCTGTCGGTATAGCGACTCGCTACCAGCCGGACGGTCCGGGGATCGAATCCCGGTGGGGGTGAGATTTTACGCACCCGTCCAGACCGGCCCTGGGGCCCACCCAGCCTCCTGTACAATGGCTACCGGGTCTCTTTCCCGGAGATAAAGCGGCCGGGGCGTGGGGCTAGCCACCCCATCCCCTCCTCGTGCCGAGGTTCACGAACGGGTAGAGCTATACCTCTACTCCCCCTCTTGGGCCCTCAGGGCCTGTTATAGGATGAACCTTTACCTTTACCTTTCGACACGAAGGGAATTGAAACTCGCCAGATAAACGTTGGTTTAGAAAGAAAATAATAAGATTAATCAAAATCCGTTCAGTATTGTCTGAGATGTAGCTCGCGGACGGATGGACAGACACTGCATCATCAGTGTGTTCCATTTTCGCACATTACGTCAAAAAGAAAACAGGTATGAACAAAAGATACCGGGATTTTAAAAGGCGAGGGAAACAAAACCGACATCCCATCCTTCCCCACCACAGCGACTCGCAAATTAATAGCCAGCATCCGCACAAATACGTGTGATAATGCACCTGTATAGTGCGGACGATAATGCACCTGTATAGTGCGGATGATAAAGGAGCAGCACATATGCTGGGGCACGGCGGGGTCTCAAGGGAACCATGCCTCATGGCAGCGCCTCTGCTGCACGCATTCCCGTCTGGATAACAAACAAGATTTTCCTTCCCCCACACGCATCTATCATAATGCACGGCGAGGCTGCACTATCGTGATACGGGATGCGGTAAACGTAACAACAACATAAACAGATCTTCTTCCAAAGAACTCCATATGAAGCCACACGTTACGTTTTGAAATTTGGATTCTATTGTAGTCGCCCTGATGGCTTCTGTCAAGCACAGAGCAATGCACACAAACCATTTGTTAACAATTCCCACTTCCTTCCACGACAAAACATCATTACTGTTCAACCCTTATCGTACGAGATAAGACAGACCAATACCAGGTCCCGTGCTTTCCAGTGGCGCAACTGCCCCCAGTGGGCCAGGGCCTCCTCATTACCGAGGCTTAACGATCACATTCAGACACACACCACAGTCGGTAGGATTCCTCTGGACGAGGGATCGGCCCGACGCAGAGACCTCTACCTGACAACACACAACACTCACGAGAGACAAACATCCATGCCCCTGGTGGGATTCGAACCCGCGATCCCAGGAAGCGAACGGCCGCAGACCTACGCGTACCACCGCGCGGCCACTGGGATCGGCTCCAGTACGCGTACTATGCCCCTCTAATTGTTAGGCGGATAGCTCGGTCAGTATAGTGACCAGGACAAAGGCAGGATGACCAGATTTTCCATTCCCGGTCGAGGCAGGCAGTTTTCTCGTTGCCCCATACCGGTTTTGGGTACCCTTAGTATCCTATCCAGTAAGTTAGGGAGGCTTCTACTAATAGGGTAAAGCGGTCGGAGCGTGCAGCACCATCGAGCCCAGAAATACGGAAGACAGACACTGTATCACCACTCACCAAAATGCTATTTTTGTGTGGAGCTTCAGCCTTCAATGCTGGCCCCGGTGCAGCGTACGGCCTTGAATGCATAAACTAGCGGGTTGGTATTCCCATTTTAGTGAACTGTTTATGGAAAACGCATTATTTGACCAAAAAATATAAAATTAACAAATAAACGGCATTTTGTAGAAAATAAAACAGAGATTTTGCAGCATATCTTGAAAGTGCAATAAATTTCCCTGCTGCCTAAGTATATACGTATATATAAAACAACTTTTTACGTGCGTTCGCATACGCTAATGTAGGTCGTCTAAAGGCTAAAATAACTACAAATTTAAAACCCCTACGTCCTGGCCAGTAATTGGGCTTTGAAACCCAGCGTCACACAAAGGTTAATTTATTAAGCACAGGGCACCTGAATTTTAGCACTTCTAAAACTGTAAATATTACCCGTTGTAATACATACGACGTCTTGGTGTAATAGTTAGCACTATTAATTCGTTATAGTCTTAAGGCGCAATTCCAGGTCCGCAGGCCACGTACGCCGACCCACACTCTTCTTGGTTTTCTTCAATTATTCCAGGCGAAATTCTGGGTGTATATGATCTACGTGCAAAGAGGCGGACAGTGTTTCCTTCCACAATCCTACCAACTCTTCATTAAAAATTATCCTCTCTTTTAATACTAACAGCTTACATAACTCAAGAAACTGACGAAGTGTCGTTAATAATTTGAGGAACAAAGAAAAGGAATACGTACCACCACCGACCCGCTGACCACTAACTACGAACTAACGCTGCAGGCCATAACCCTTGCTTAGAATGAGCAGCGTGTTGTTTTTAATTTAAACGTTCAGGTCAGTGGGAAGTGCTGTAAATGCAAACAACCTGCAGTCAGCTCCGTGCGTCACCAGCGCCATACAAATCAGAATGGTTACTTCATGCTACGTTTGTTGTCCACGGAGTGAACACAAAACTGCATTGCGAAAAGCCAGAAGCCTCGAAAACAACTTTTCACTAATACGTCACGCTGTTCGGTTTCCGAAGGTGCGATGCGAAAGCAAGCGTGGCGGTTACTTACCTCCCCAATTCGGCTGTTCGCCAAATTTGACGTAATAACATTTTCATAAATAAACAAACTCCATGCAATAGAATTCGGTTGAGAAGCTAACAGTTCCTCAGCTAATCAAAAAAAAAAATCCCCACGTTTTATGGAACCCCAAAGTTCATTACCGCGTTCACAACAGCCCAACACTTGTCCCTGTCCTAAGCCAGGTCAATCCAGTCCAAGTGCCCTTATGCTATTTCCGGAACATCCATTTTTATGTTAACTTCCCATCTCCGTCTAGGTCTTCCAAGAGGCCTCTTTCCTTTAGGTTTACACAACTAAACTCTGCATGCACCTCTCCCCCATACACACTACACTCCCAGCCCATTTAATTATCCTCGATTCGATCTGGTGAGGAGTACAGATCATGAAGCTCCTCATTATGCAGTCTTCTCCATTCCCTGTCACCTCATCCCTCTTAGGCATGAATATCCTCCTCAGCGCCATTTTCTCGAGCACCCTCAGCCTGTGTTCCTCCCTCAGTGTGAGAGACCAAGTTTCACACCCATACAAAACAACAGCTCAATATATATTACAAACAACTAACTAACTAACCAACCAACCAATAAACCAGGTAACTCCACGGAGCAGAATTCTTCGTGAGAAGCTAAGATGCGCAGCTACTCAAGAACAATGGGATCCTGACCCTCCACGCCACCTATCAGCCGTTATCATGCCACTTTATCGGCAGGCCGGATGGACCGGACAGACGACGTTAATGATAATGTCAGTACTCACCAGGTACCACTGTTCCTTGAAGAGGGGGTCAGGAAATACGTTGTGGGGGCCGATGCCACGGTACTGCGGCTGGTGCTGTTCCTCCATTTGTAAGCCGCCACCCGTCCCAAAAAAGGATGGGTAATCTCCAAAAGCTGGGAAGCTGGTCTCTGAGTAATCACGTTTGGTACGACGTTTCTCGTGCTGCTGCTGCACCCAGTGTACCTGAACAAAACACAGAGAGGTCAGTACTAACATATGTTTGTTTCCAATGGCGCAACAGCCCCCCGTGGGCTAGGGCTTCACGATCTCACTCAGACACACCACACACGGTAGGACTCCTCTGGACGAGTGATCAGCCCCTCGCAGAGACCTCTACGTGACAACACACAACACTCACAAAAGACAGACATCTACGCCCCAGGCGACATTCGAACCCGCAATCCCAGCAAGCAAGCGGCCACTGGGATCGGCACTAACACATGGCGTCACACAAACACACAGTGTTAACTCTGGCAGTGCGACGTTGGTACTGTCCGCAGATAAAGCCCGTCTGGAATAAACTCACAAGTTTACAGGTATCCACGGTTAATACTGCCCAGAAAATGGAATTTAAGGTTCTTACACTGCGAAGTATTGTAAATTTCTTCCGATGCTTTTCGGTGAACCGTCTCGTCTCCACCTTCAAGGTCAATGTATGCTAAGTGATTGATAGGCATCCCTAGGGTTGCTTCTTAGGCTAATGAAGACATTTTCTCAAATAATTTTGTTTAATTATGCTGCCGTACCCAACAACAAGATAATGAGCACACCCTGTATTACGGAAGCATCTTCGTACAAAGATTCGGAAAGGAAAGACTGTTTGTACAACGAGATTCAACTCCGTGATCTCCTAAAAAAGAAGCAGGGCTGCCAACCGCTCGACTGCAGTTCTCGGTGTCGAAAAATTTTCTAGGTGGCGATATTATTATTATTAACCTTTTAAAGCCTAGCGGTAACTTTACGTACCACCAGGTTTAACATTAAAAAATTCTACGTGGTGCCCACATTGCGTTTATGTGTTTTGTACGGATCTCAGAACAAACAGCAACTTTTGCCTTATAAAACATTAAGAGACTGGTTTTTATAACCGAAGTGGAGAGTGTTTACAGCGCGGTACGCACTGAGTCCTTACATAAAACAGATACACTTCGTCTTTAAAGGGTTAGACACAAATCTGTCAATGCAACACAGGGTGGCTCAAAATATGAGCCGTGTTTGAGACGCAGGGCTGCTACTGAACGCCGAGATAGAGCATGCGTAGCGGCTGGCAGCGGTACTGAATGTTTTACAGTCGTTAAGCTCTGACTGTCAGCGGTATGCGTTGATGGATTGCAGTGTAATTAGAGGGTTCCACCCCCCACCCCCACCCGTTCTTTGTCACCACTGTTTCATCATGGAATACATTTCGTGCACGTTATGGAGATCATACATGTACTAACTTTACCTGGACGTACCAGTTAAGTTCACTGCCACGCCTGGCCCACTGCAACTTCAACCGGAAAAATGTTTGTATTTTAGGCGCGTTAGCAAAATTGCAAAAAGTGACTACAAGCTTCGTGATATCCGTCTGTCCGTCCGTCCGCATTGACCAACTTGGCTGCCACGAAACGGATTTTCATGCAACTTGATATTTCAGTATTTTTCGAAAACCTGTCGAGAAAATTCTAGTCCCATTAAAACCTGACAAGAATAACGGATACTTTACATGGAGACCTGTGTACACTTATGGTCATATCTTGCTGAATTCTTCTCAGAATGAGAAAAGATTCAGACAAAAGTTGTAGAGAAAATCAAAACACACATTTTGTGTTCAATAACTTTTTCCCGAAAATCGTTCCGTTTATGAGATAATGTGGAAAAATATGGTAGAGCCAGACAGACCACAGATGACAACATAACACGGCGCATGCGCTTTGCATGCTGCATAACTAACGCTACAGACACACGCTCAGAATATGTAATATTTACTGCTTTTCCATGGCAACAATGGTTACGCGAACGCGCCTCAATGTTAACGTGTATACGTACATTGTTGCCTGCCTTGTACTTCAGTGTTTATGTAAGCCCGTACTTCAGTACACTCTTCGTAACTGCAGAAACGTCTATCACTGAAGGCGTTACACTTGTCTTGCGGAGCACGATGCCAGGTTGTGGCGCGGTAGCATTCTGCTGGTTCCTGAGTACACAGACGTGGCTATCCGGTCCTGTTTTCACCTGGCTTTAACATAAACTCAGTTGCCCACGGTTACTGCAGCAACGATCCCGCCATAAGACGGAATTAACGTAATATTAACGCGCTGTTCCACCTCATCTTTCACCTCGTTCCTTCGTAAACATTCAAACGCAGGTTGTGACGTCATACGAAAATCGAGCTTTATCGTTGTCATGGAAACGTGGTGCCCCGTCACCATGGAAACAACAAAAACCCTGGTTGTGACGTCACTCACAAACCAAGCTCTATCCTAACCATGGCAAACCGAACGGAACTCAAAATCACATCAAAGACATTATATATATATATATATATATATATATATGGGAATTATTATGAGTTACAGCATTTTGAAATGGTTACTGTGTTGTTTATAGGTAGGTCTCTTGTCTAGACACCTTGCCTGATTCATGGTTTTACAGTTTTAGGTATTGTTATTTTTGGTCCCATTATTAAAATAGTTGTACTACTACTACTACTACTACTACTACTACTGCTGCTGAGCTACTACGTAGTCGGTACAATGACTAGGTTACAGGCTGTACGTCCGCGGAATCGTTATCATCATTAGTAGTAGTAGCAGTAGCAGTAGTTGCAGTAGTAGTAACAGCAGTAGTAGCACAAGCAGAACAGATATAATATTAATATCACAGTAACTTTAGCATGGCAAAGACAGAGCTGTGTTCAAACACTACTTTGCTGTACAGACAGGTACAAACACTACTTTGCTGTACAGACAGGTACAAAACAGAAGATTCTGCAACTCTGCAACTGTGGCTGAAGAAAAGCACAGAAGAACGCAAGTGCCAGCTCGATACAGTTAGCTAGTTTCAGTTCTGAAACTTGCAGTGGAACGGACTTCCGGGTTTTAATGGAACGACTGTCAGGAGGATGGTGACATGGGGAAGGCGAAACAACTGACAGGAACATTTCCGCGCCACTGACTTCCCATTTGTTTCGCTCCGGGCCAAGTTGTCATGCCAAGACTCAAAACTTCGCTAGACAATAGCCCTCGGCTTCGCTGATAGACTGCTTCCCCCTAAGAAGGGAAATTTCACTTCTTTAGAGACGTGTTACAGGACGCTTAGGTTGCAGCCCCTGCCCGGCATAATTACAGTTTTCCATGGAGGGCCCATTTTACCAGCGAATATTTCCTCTCCCAGTTTTAGTCAATAATTTCGACAAAAGGCAATGCCATTACGACTATGACTGGGACAGTTCCACTACGACCCGACAGATGGCTCTGCTCCTGTAACCGCACTATAAATGGCAATTCACAGTTACCATTTTAAATAAAACACATAAATATACGCAGTATTTAAACGACAATAATTCTGAGGACGGTATCTTCACCTGAGGTACGGTGCAAATAACAGGAGATTATGAAACACTGAATAATGTGGAATTTTAAAAACTGTAGAACAATGATTACAAACAGGGTGATCACGTGAGGAAGGAAGCGATGGATGAGTCATACAGCACGAATCGATCGGACGAAAAGTATATACAAGATGAATGGTTAAGCCACTCACAAAATTTTGCCTTTCACGGGATGATAATATTAAAGTGGTCTAAAATACCATATGGGTGTGTGGGCTGGTTACGTTTGTCTAAAGACAGGTATCAGTGGTGGAATATTAGGAACGTGGAAATACAACCTCATGTACCATGAATGTCGGGGGATTTCCTAAACAGCTGAGTGACTGTAAGCGTCATAATGATTGTCCTCGAATTCACATTATTAAAAAATATAAAGTTGTGCCTGTCCACGCCATGAACACATTCAGGTGGAGCAGAGGTACACCTCCAGTCATTAACCTCCACACTATATGTAAGTGAGAGGTAAACTTCATGCCCGGCCATTTTAACCCCAGGAAAGAACCCCGGTACCCACTGAATACGAGGCTGGGTGGGCGAGCTTCAGAGCCGGTCTGTACGTTTTGGAGAATAGAAAAATCCCTTCCATGAAGTTTTTATACAACGATAATTATCCTTTTGAACAGAGTTAAAACAATTACTCTCATTTGGGGTTATGTTCTATTTTGTATACTTTGCAGTAAAACTTAAAGCTTAGGGGATCAATATGTCTGCGACTGAGCGCCTATCCTACCTAATAAATCTTGAACCTTTCTGACATACATAAATTAAAATTACTATGAAAATAATGCGGCTGGAGATACCTTCACTTCCCCCATACTCAGTTCCACTTGCATGCACACAGGGCTCTGTGTCGATGATATATCTGACACGGTACGACCACATTTAAAATGTTGATAACATATCCACTATAAGAAGGAATACGGTTGCAGAAGCCTGAAATGATGTTTGGCATGAGAATACATATTACGGCACATAAATTAGGTTACTGAAAAACGTCCGACGTTTGGAAGCAAAGAGGCCAGATAATCGCAAATCAAAGTCCTATTCGTTCAAATACACAAATATGCAACAAGGCCAAACTTTCCAGGTTATTTTTAAACAATCCACAACCGTGCACTGAACAGTAACATATGGCAAGTAACACCAACAAATGCACACACGTTTATGAAAATGTATTACAAACGCAGTAATACGGCCTACATGTTTCGGCAACTCATATGACCATCTTCAGGGAGATGCATTACGAAAAATAAATACATTGAGATGTTACAAAAGTTACGTGAACCAATCCACATATAAAACATTCAATATTAATATTAATTCAAAATTAATTTAACCTTTTAAAGTTTAGCGGAAACTTTATATACGACCAGGTTTAACATTAAAAAATTCTACGTGGTGCCCACATTGCGTTTATGTGTTTTGTACGGATCTCAGAACAAACAGCAACTTTTGCCTTATAAAACATTAAGAGACCGGTTTTTATAACCGAAGTGGAGAGTGTTTACAGCGCGGTACGCACTGAGTCCTTATATAAAACAGATACGCTTCGTCTTTAAAGGGTTAATATTTACTTACACTTAGCCACCACTTTACTTTCCGGTTCCTGAACCCATAAGCAACAGATCCAAGCAGCGCGATATTTATTGTTACGACACGAAACATCTATTTATATTTTGGTATGAACCGTTACGTGGTACTGTCAATAATACAACGTATTTATTAATAACGTTTTATACGAACGCGGATAATGTAATTACTCGTCAAATTTCATATCTTTTTGTCTCGAGTTTGTGAAATTAGATCGCAGGCCGCATTATAAAGGTAGAATGACGGCATGCAGCCCGCGGGCCACATTTTTCTCTTCACTGACTCGCGAGTTCCCTCTCACAGTTCATAAGGACATTAGTATTTACAGGAAGACAGGTGGGTTAAGCTATTCCAAGAACGTCTCAGAGTAACCAAAATTTCAAAACCAGATATGTTTAATTAAATCACAGGTACATACAGCTTATAGGTAACGTATTCCCAGAACACTTCCCACATAAGACAGGGCATCATTGGCGGTACACGCTTATTAACAAATTAGTGGCAGCAACATATCTCATTACATTCTTTTAAGTACAGGAATCTCTGGCTTCTTTATGTGCTTTAATTAAATTCTCAACGGCAGACGCCTAAGTTAATACAGACTGTTGCGCCAACAAACAGCGTTAATTTACACCGCTTTCCTTTGTTAGCTTTAATGAGTGAATATACGAACCTGACGGTACGCCCTCTCTCAGACTTAGAGAAATCCCATAAGAGACCAAAATTCAGAACAAACAGTGCTGCATTTCTGCAAGAACAGACTTATTCGATCGGTACACAGTTTTATTCATTCCAAGCCGGAAGCTAATCTAAACACTTCAAAACGCTTTTCATACCTCACAGAAAACACACTGCCTCCGTTACGAGTCCCACACGGTTAGTCTTGTTCAGACAGCAGTACTCAACTGTACGTAACACGTTTGGTGTGTGTCACTCATGATTGCTACGCTTACGGGGCTGCCATTTGCTCAGTCAGATCCATACGCCTTCAGGGGGAAGAAAGAGTTCAGAATCAAAGCTAACCAGATTCCAGCATTCCAATGGATGAAACTAACCCTTGGTTTGCTCTAAGAATGAAAGACGACGGATTAAAGGGGCCGTGGAGCACAGCGTGGACGTTTTCCAGCCTGTCACGTAATGGGCACGTGGCTAGTATAGTACTACTATTAGTACTACTACTACTACTAGTAGTGGTGGTAATAGTAGTAGTGGTAGTAGTGGTAGCGGTAGTAGTAGTAGTGGTGGTGGTTGTAGTAGTAGTGGTGGTGGTTGTGGTTGTGGTAGCGGTGGTGGTGGTAGTAGTGGTGGTAGTAATAGTAGTGGTAGTAGTGGTGGTGGTAGTAATAGTAGTGGTGGTGGTGGTAGTAAGTTCATAGGCATACCAACTGTTGAGGCCACCCCTCCATATCTATGAATTAGGCCACGTACAGGGTAGCGTAAATGTTTCTTGAAACACTTCGAACTCCATTCACACAGTGCCGACATTTACTGACTGAAGTGTGGAAGGTGTATTCCTTCTACACTGACACTTTGCTTGCATAAACTCTCCCACAAAGCTGACTATTATCCGTCTTAAATATCGACTGTCAAGTGAGTCACGTCACTGTGTGTATTATGTTCGTATGTCACACTTCATAGAAGAGTTTGAAGGGAACAGATGTTAGACCTCTAAGAGACGACGTGTTCATGGCTCATAAAAAGGCTAGACCCGCGCTCAACACATCGGAATCATGACAGGGTTACGAGGTGCAGGCGGAACGGTTCGTGCCTAACGCTACTGTATCTCGCACATACAGCTAAAATACGGGGAACGCTCCGGTATGCGGAGGTGGCTGTGTCAGATAGGGGTGGACAACACGCATCTGATCGAGTCCGTACCGCGCAGTAAACACACACCGTCTCGGTTATAAAAACCAGTCAGTTAATGCTGTATAGGGAAATAATCGCTGTTTGTTCTGAGATCCACACAAAACACACAAATACACTGTGTGGGCAGAACGTAGAATTTTTGAATATAAAGCCCGGTGGTATATAAAGTAACCAAAAGCCCTTTAACCCTTTCAAGACGAAGCGTATCTGTTTTATATAAGGACTCAGTGCGTACCGCGCTGTAAACTCTCTCCACTTCGGTTATAAAAACCAGTCTCTTAATGTTTTATAAGGCAAAAGTTGCTGTTTGTTCTGAGATCCGTACAAAACACATAAACGCAATGTGGGCACCACGTAGAATTGTTTAACGTTAAACCTGTTGGTACGTAAAGTTACCGCTAAAGTTACCGCTAGGCTTTAAAAGGTTAAGGGTTAACTTATTCTACAGACTGACCACACCTGTCAAAATCGGCGTTATAACTGACATTTTGATAACGAGGGACAATACACTATAGAATATGTACGGCAGCTGTCTCGTTTTGTACACACCGGCACAGCTGACAGGGTTTTGCATTCCTTTATTGACTCCCACTTGCAAGCGTAACAAGGATTTGCAAAAGATACTACAAGGCAGAACAGTAAAGCCTGCAGTCTCTCCTCCTACAGCAACATCATACTTTCAAGACTTCCCATTGTCTGAGCCAGCATAGCCCCTTTCCACTTATTTTCGTTCTCCTTTACGAATCTAATTTTGCTATACAATTTTCATTGATGAACTAATTGCCATCATGTAAGTTTGGATTTATGATTGAACTGCCATCGCGTAAATCTCTAATACTTCACTTAACAATTTCAGTTTTACAGTAGGACAATGCATACACAAATTATCGCGTCCTGATGGCCTTCTAAACTCGAAAGTTACAGATCTATAAATAATCATCGGCAGACTTCTTTACATACAGTAAGTACCTAGTGTCCGGGGGCACTTGGCAGCTCACTGACCACATGTTGCATTCCCCAGATGACCTAACTGGCAGGCATATATGCAGACATTCTTGCACGTATGTTTAGTCTTTAATGTAGGGAACAGAGGGTTTTGGTAACCCTTGTGTTTTTTTGTGTGAAAGACGGTAAGGAGACGGCGACAGGAGAGTGTGGTGCAATACTGTCACAGATTTAGTGTAACTAGCCTTGCAGCCTGAGAGACGGGCGGATTCTTTCGACACTAGCCGGGCCGAACACTTTGTACCAGCAAAGGGGCAAGTAGACATTAGCGTTTCTCCTGCACTCATCTCCACAACTGGACCACATTACTGTACAACGTATTACTTATTAACACTTCAAAGACGAAAAGTGCGTGTTTTATATAAGGACTCAGCCCGTACCGCGCAGTAAACACTCTTCTTCACGGTTATAAAAACCAATCAGTTAATGCTGTATAGGGAAATAACCGCTGTTTGTTCTGAGATCCACAGAAAACACATAAATACACTGTGTGGGCAGAACGTAGAATTTTTGAATTTTAAAACTGGTGGTGCGTAAAGTTACCGCTAGGCTTTAACCCTTTAAAGACGGAGCGTATCTGTTTTATATAAGGACTCAGTGCGTACCGCGCTGTAAACACTCTCCACTTCGGTTATAAAAACCAATCTCTTAATGTTTTATAAGGCAAAAGTTGCTGTTTGTTCTGAGATCCGTACAAAACACATAAACGCAATGTGGGCACCACGTAGAATTTTTTAATGTTAAACCTGGCGGTACGTAAAGTTACCGCTAGGCTTTAAAAGGTTAAAGGTTAAACCACTAGTACAAGGAAATTGCTGTGGGCGATCACCGTTTAACGACAACCACCCCACCCTTCCCACCGTTCCATCTTGAGGGCAGCAAAGTACCGCTCGGATGTCTATCCGCAGAGTCTCTGCCGCGGGAGGAAATAGGGCCCAGGACCCCCTGCTCAAAATACTGCCTTCCCGTTGAATTATAACTGTCATTTAGACAGTAATTTATAACGTCAGTATGTCAGATCACTGTGCACAACGAACTACGCAACAGAGTAATTAAACTCGTTAGCAGACTGGCACATATAAATTGACGAAAATCATAAATCAGGAATAGAATGCGAATCCGAAACGTCGCACAAATCTGCGTGCACTGTCCAGCGTCCAAACGATGCGCCGTCTGAGTCGCACGCAAAATAAGTGAAACCTTCCAAATACACACGTGTTGTATGCAATAATTTATTACAGTATATGCTCCTTCTGGCGATCAGAGTGGCGGCGCGGTCTAATGCGTGGATCTGCAGCCGCTCACTTGCTGGGATTGCGGGTTCGAATCTCACCGGGGGCAAAGGGCGTCTGTCTCTTGTGACTGTCTTGTGCTGTAAGGTAGAGGTCTCTGCGTCTAGCTGATCATTCGTCCAGAGGGATGCTAACGGGTGTGGTGTGTGTCTGAGTGTGATAGTGAAGCCTCGATAAGGACGCCCTGGCCCACTGGGGGCTGTTGCACGATGAAAAAAATTCCTTCCACATGGGTCTATCATCATGTTCATCCTCAGGACGTGTACATATATGGTACAAAGAAATTTTGTCAAAGGAATCAGACTTTTAATAGGCACATTTAGTACACACGCCAGCTGAACAAACACAGACCCATGGGGTCATCCAGTTACGATATTTGTACCTTCTTATTCAAAGAAACAGGTGACAAAGACTACGTCAAGGTGTCATCTCACACCAAAATCGCTTCGCCTGGAATGCCGGCTGTCTGCATTGGCTGGTGCCTCGCAGTCCTTTACGGTTGCAGTTTGGCAACAAATCGATACTTGTTTACTCAAGAAAGTCATCATTGTATTACAACAACTTCGCCTTAAAACTTTCTTCGGTATAACATTAAAGGGTGTCCCAGGAAGTGAAATACAGCAGTGAAAGTAATTCCTAATGACGCGGGAACAGGATTACGAAACTTGTTAATCTGCACCAGATTTGTAATGAAGATAACCGGGTACAAAACTGGCATTAAGAGCGTCTCTTCTTCTTCTTTTTCTTCTTCTTCTTCTTCTTCTTCTTCTTCTTCTTCTTCTTCTTCTTCTTCTTCTTCTTCTTCTTCTTCTCCTCCTCCTCCTCCTCCTTCTCCTCCTCCTCCTTCTTCTTCTCCTTCTCCTTCTTCTCATCCTTCTCCTTTTTCTTCTTCTTCTTCTTCTTCTTCTTAAGACACATAATCTGTTAATATGATTAAACACACCTGTTTCTGGTCATACTTTCTCCCACCTGATCCTTCTACTGTCCGTTAAGGAGCAAAGGTAAAGGAAAAGTTGTCCCTGCTCACGCCACGAAGGCGTATAGGGGGAGCACAGGTATAGCTCCACTCATTCTTAACCTGGATCGACGGTAATATTATTAATTCCAGTTTATACCTGTCATAACGGGCTGCTCAAACCACAGTTTAAATCAATTGCTGTAAGTACATAAAAACACTGCAGCATTAATGTATTTCAGTTACATGGAATAAAAACCTGAATTGTAATTTGCTTATTTATTTATTTACTTATTTATTTATGTAGTTGTTTAGTTCTTCGTTATTTAATTCAGTCTTCAGAACTACGTGGGGGCCGCAGTGACGCAGTTAGTTGAGGCACTATACTACAAACCGGAAGGTCGCGGGTTCGATTCCCAATGAGCTCGTTGGAATTTTTCATTGACATAATCCTTCTGGCCGCACTATGGCCCTGGGGTCGACTCAGCCTCTAACAGAAATGAGTATCAGGAATATTTCCTGGGGGGGGGGGGTAAAGGTGGCCGGTGCGTAGAGCTGACAACCTTACCACCTTCAAGTGCCTCCTGTATAGAAATCTAGGAGCCTCAACCTCCTGGAACCGTAAGGGCCTGTCCAGGCCTGTAATGGGACTGCTTTACCTCAGAACTAAGTACAAATATGACAGCATTAATTAAATTATTTTAATTTCTAGAATAAGAAAAAATATTTATTTATTATTTAAATTAGTTGTCAGAACTACATAAAACATTTCAGCATTCATTACTGAATATCAGGTCCTTAGAATATGCCTAAAACTAATGCCAGCTATTTCCAGCATAAGTGTATTTACAGCAGAACACATCTACATGTTCAACATAATGCAGCAGAGATTTATTTGCAATTTATCGCGTTTCGTGCGTGAACAAGAAAAATATAGTAACACCCATTCTATTTTCGCTTGTCTCGCTAGACGTGAATGATTATGCACACAATCAATCACCTGTACAGAACACAAATCGGATCTGGGTTTCAAGAGGAGCGGACAGCTATAACATCCGTCATACACCTCCAGCAACTGTACAGTAAACCGCCAATATCTTTATAAGCTAATTTACCCACACAAGTCTATTTCACCCTATAACCACCCACGGAGGACTAGAGATATAGCTACATTGTTTCTGTAACCTCAGCTTTAAATAGGGATGGGGATTCAACGCCACGCCCCGGCCGCTTTATCCCACGGGAAAGGGATCCGGTAGCCATTGCACAGGAGGCTGGGTGGGCCTCACAGGCGATCTGGACGTCTGGAGCAGAGAAAAGTATCTTGCCATCATCAGGGAGTTATTTAGAAATAAATCCCTGAGGATGGAACCCCGGTGCCGAAACATGTACGAGTTTAGTACTTGAATTGTACTTTATTAAGTGCATGTGTTGCTTGATGTATTAATAGCGGAAATAGGCACGGTACGAGTAACATACAATTTACCCTATGGAACGTTCTCCCGCCGTATGGCAGATTCCTCCTGGTACACCCTATATACTGAACCACCTAACGATTTGACAGGTGTGTGATCGCATAAATAGAGGGTGTCCGTTTTAGGGTGTCCCTGAGCAACGAAGCTTTACCGCAAAGAGAGCCTGCATCCGCCGGGTCATCTTGTATGTGCCAGGACGTACGGAAGTCGTCCGTTCGTTCGTAGTCCTCACCTCTTCTATCTACTCACAGTAGGTGTCGAGGTTGTTTATTTTCACTTGATCACACTCAGACACGCACCACAGTCGGTAGGACTCCTCTGGACGAGGGATCGGCCCGTCGCAGAGACCTCTATCTGACAACACAAACACTGTACAAGAGACAAACATCCATGCCCCCGGTGGGATTCGAACCCACGATCCAAGCAAGCGCTCGGCCGCAGACCTACGCCTTAGACCGCGCGGCCACTGGGATCGGCCGTACAGAATTCAGGATCCTTAAAGCTGGTTTGCACCAGTCCCTTTTCTTTAACGATTTTAAAGCAAAGCGGACGGCTCAATGACATCGATGCAGCTTTCGATAGAAAAGCCAGACAATCAGAGGTTAGTTACCGCAGACAGGCGACTGGTAACAGTAGAACAACACAGAGCTCATCTGCCACAGCGTTTATCTGGAGAGTTGTGCTCCCTAATTAGAGGGATTACATCTCAGCACATAACAACCGCTGTTGCAGACCGGGCAGATATCATTCAAGACTATTGCGCAGCTTTCATTATATCGCAACACAACTTGCCTGGGCAGTATGCAAGGAGCGTTACACAAAACGCAACTAACTACACATAGCCAGACAAATCTAAAACAGAGCGAAGCAACTGAATATCAAAGGACGGAATAATGAAAGGCATCTCGAACACTGGGGAATTAATATGAAGCTGGTCTTGAATAACTGAAACATGACGAGCTTAATCACGTGATCACTGTACTCATGACAACAAAAACTGGATCCAAGTTTTAATTCATTAACCTTTTAAAGCCTAGCGGTAACTTTACGTACCACCAGGTTTAATATTAAAAAATTCTACGTGGTGCCCACATTGCGTTTATGTGTTTTGTACGGATCTCAGAACAAACAGCAACTTTTGCCTTATAAACATTAAGAGACTGGTTTTTATAACCGAAGTGGAGAGTGTTTAAAGCGCGGTACGCACTGAGTCCTTATATAAATAGATACGCGTCGTCTTTAAAGGGTTAAACTAGAACTAACCTCATAATTTAGAGTCCTTCCTGAAAAGCTAAAATTTGCTCAGCCAGTCATGAAATTACCCGCATTTTATGGAACCCGAAGGTTCATTACCGTGTTCAGAAGCGCCCGTCACCTGTCCCTATCCTCAGACAGATCAATCTGGTCTGTAAGTCTCCATTCCACTTCTTGAAGATCCATTTTCATATTACTTTCCGATCTATGCCTAGGTTTTCCATGTGGTCTCTTTCCCTCAGGTCTCACCACCAAAAAACTCTGTAAGCACCTCCACTTTCTCACATACGTTCTACAAGCCCCGGCCATTGAGACAGCCAGTATGTTATCAATTTGTCTGTCCCGTCCCTCCTGTCCTAACTGGCATGTAATTCTTTTTTTTTAATTAAGGCTCTCATTTTTAAATCTGATCTTTCAAGCCTTTATCGTTCTAAGAACTGAGACTTTTGTCTTTAGATCCTTACGTAGCTATAAAAATTAACGCTTTCTTTTTCAAGCAATTCGGTAGTTCGTATAACTGGGAAATACTAAAATGTCACCAATCAAAAACCATGAACACAACCTACATATTACAATTAAATATCACAATTACAGCAACATGTTTCGGCTTGATATGATGAGCGACACTCAGGCAATATATATATAAAATACATGCTTTGATCCCTATTTTACAGTCTGCATATACAGCCTGAAGATGACTGAACATATCAAGCCGAAACACGCTACTGTAACTGTGATGTTTAATAAACAGCTGTGTTGACAATTTTGCATTAGTAAAATGTTCTCTTACATAAAACACAACGGGATAACTCGCATTAAGCGTAGGGAACATACTACAGCCACAGGGGCTACGGCAGAAATGCCTGTTACTTGTATGTTCCACGGAGATGCTGGGTGTAACTCTTGATCACATTACCGTCTATTTGAGTTCAAGGAAATTAAAGTTCCTACACAAAGCAGCAATCAGCCATGCAGGGAGCATACAGGGTGTTTCTGTGTGACGACACAAGAAAGTCACTTCGTAGTTACATCCGTCAGCTTGCCTTTAGTTACACAGAAACAAAGGCTAACGTTGCAACTCTGTAAGTGAATCATATATTTGGATTCATCAAAGCGTCCAGTGGCTGAAACAAGAAATCATTTCCAACTAATCGCTTCCGCGAAATTTAGCGTCGTCCGGTGATTCCACCATTGGACGACATGAAGCCAAAAAAAGATAAGTAAAGACGCGTTCACCCTAGAACAGGTCATGAAGGCCCAGAGAGGGAGTAGAGGTACAGTTCTACTCTTTCTTTAACCTCGACGCTAGATGTGGGTGGATGGTCAACGCCACGCCCCGGCCGCCTTACCCCCGGGAAAGAGACCAGGTACCCGTTGTACAGGACGTGGGGTTGGCCCCAGGGTCGTTCTGGGGCGGGCGCGGAAAATGTCTCCACCATCGCGATTAAGTGAAGTAGCACACAGGCCTAAACTCTGGCGATTCTATCACTGGACGGTATGGGGCCAAAGGGGATAAGTAAAGAAATACACGCGCCTAAATCAGGGATGCAGAAATCACGGGCGCCTATAATTATAAAGTGGCTCGTAGATTTTTCGAACATTTTGGGATGCCTGGCCCAAAATATAACGTAAGTGCTAATGTTAACAGTATTAACGTAAAGAACACCTCTGGGCTGTATTTTCTTCCTCTGCTTTAAACGTTTTTGTTGAACTCGACCAATGAAGCGTCCTAATTTTAGGTATTAGCCTTTTAAAGCCTAGCGGTAACTTTACATACCACCAGGTTTAACATTAAAAAATTCTAGGTGGTGCCCACGTTGCGTTCATGCGCTTTGTACGGATCTCAGAACAAACAGCAACTTTTGCCTTATAAAACATTCAGAAATTGGTTTTTATAACCGAAGTGGAGAGTGTTTACAGCGCGGTACGCACTGAGTCCTTATATAAAACAGATACGCTTCGTCTTTAAACGGTTAAGAGACTGGTTTTTATAACCGAAGTGGAGAGTGTTTACTGCGCGGTACGACTGTGTCCTTATATAAAACATACTACCTTTCGTCTTTAAACGGTTAAAGGGCGACGTGAACTTAGGGCTTAGAGTTTTATAACCATAAGTAAATTTCTTCCGTAAAGACTTGTCCAAGCTTGTGGTGATATGTTCCACCAGCCAAAGCAACATCCTGCCTCCAGTTCGGGCATTATTTTCAATTCAGAGCCCCTTCGTTTAAACCCGCAACTCTAATTAAACTCTTAACTGCCTCACACCTAAGACTGTGGCAGCGTGAGAACGGTTTAAACCGAAAGGCATGTATATTTGAACACGACATGTTTCGGCGAATGTGTGAGAATAACTGTAGACTGTAGGCACCTGATCCTGTTGGAACAGGAACTGCTGCCAGAATAAACAGACGTAATTAACCCCTGCACATCCTAAAGAATAAGAGGTAGAATTTAGAGTTACTTCAAAAGGCTTTCCGGTCTGTCTTAACTCGTTCTGCGTCGTTCATCAAGTTAATTAACACACGTTGTGGGCCAACTGTCCAGTCCCTGGTTCCTATACAGAGGCTCTCTCGCCAGCACACTTACTGATTCCAGGTTGTGCATTCATCTTTTAAATTCGTTGCCATTTTCTCTAACAAAAGAATAACTGTCCCTGTTTTATCAAACAAGACGAGTTACTTCAACTGCTCGTTCCATTCACCGCTTCTAATTAAATGTAAAGTTCTCATTCACTAATGTTTACTCTCGTCTTAACCTTTTAAAGCCTAGCGGTAACTTTACATACGAACAGGTTTAACATTAAAAAATTCTACGTGGTGCCCACATTGCGTTTATGTGTTTTGTACGGATCTCAGAACAAACAGCAACTTTTGCCTTATAAAACATTAAGAGAATGGTTTTTATAACCGCAATGGAGAGTGTTTACAGCGCGGTACGCACTGAGTCCTCATATAAAACAGATACGCTTCGTCTTTAAAGGGTTAATTAACATAGTACATTCCTTTGTACTGAACGGCCCCCTGGTGATGGCACGTCGATGCCGAAACATGCAGGGGTTTTGTAATCGCTCGTGAATGTATTTTATACAGTGCATGAGCTGGTTTATATAACAACTGTAATGCTGCTGCTACAGTGTAAGCATCTTTAAGTAATCTGGGGAAATGGGAGATGATTTGGAAAATATTCTTAAATTTACTCCAATGATATTAAAAACACAAAGACCAACGCTACAGCGCTTGGCAGATGGCTGAAGACGTTACGGAATTCAATATAATGGCTACGTAATAATACGAAATAAATCACTACACAAGGCACAACGGTACAGATATAATTGCGAGCCATCTATATGTAGGGACATTCGTCTAACAACGGATATCTACGAAACAGAATACAGGATATATTTGCAGAGCAATGAGATCACGGAAGGCAAGGAAAATGCAGTATGGGGATAAACAATGATTATGAAGGAGAAATATGGAAACAGAATTTAATGAATGCAATAAACCAGAGAGCAGATATCCAGACAAATTACCTGTATTTTGTATCAAATGCACACAGCCTATATCTCTTTGCAGAACAAAGACGGTACAAATAACGTACGAACACATGTTCCTGCATCGACATACAAACGTCACAGCCGGCGGTTGGTAACACTGAGCAAAATAGTTTGTTTTTGCATTTTCCGATAAACAAAGGGAAATTAGAAACATACTCTGTGGTTATTAAAAGTTGAGAGTAAATGGAATGCACATATGTCGATTCTCCATCAAAATATTCGTTTGTTATAAGAGATATACGTCAGGTAACGACAAATTCCTAACATTCGTTTGATTAACCCGTTAATGACGAAGCGTATCTGTTTTATATAAGGACTCAGTGCGTACCGCGCTGCAAACACTCTCCACTTCGGTTATAAAAACCGGTCTCTTAATGTTTTATAAGGCAAAAGTTGCTGTTTGTTCTGAGATCCGCATAAAACACATAAACGCAATGTGGGCACCACGTAGAATTTTTTAATGTTAAAACCTGGCCGTACGTAAAGTTACCGCTAGGCTTTAAAAGGTTAAAAACGAAGCGTATCTGTTTTATATAAGGACTCATTGCGTACCGCGCAGTAAACACCCTCCACTTCGGTTATAAAAACCAACCTCTTTATGTTTTATAAGGCAAAAGTTGCTGTTTATTCTGAGATCCGTACAAAACACATAAACGCAATGTGGGCACCACGTAGAATTTTTTAATGTTAAAACCTGGCCGTATGTAAAGTTACCGCTAGGCTTTAAAAGGTTAATCAACGAGTCACTAGACTACGATATAATAAACACCAACTGATGCACCAAAAATGTATACAACCTTTATTCGTAAAAGTCTCCTACATATTTCGACCCTGCTGGGCCATCTTCAGGGAGAACAGTTCCGATACACTATTCTCCCTGAAGATGGCCCAGAAGGGTCGAAACATGTAGGAGACTTTTACGAATAAATATTATATATATTTTGGTGCATCAGCTGGTGTTTATTATTTCGTATGATACGGTGCACGGACATGGAACACACTAAAAGTCACTAGACTCTTTGATTAATCATACGAATGTTAGAAATTTGTCGTTACCTGACGTACATCTCTTATAACAAACGAACATTCTACAGTTGTATAGAGTTACATAGTTGTATTCGACGGGAGTAGTCTTACATTGGTATTGCATTGTATTGTATTTTATTGTCATTATATACCCAAACGGATAAATCGCGTCAGAATAACTGTTATAGCCGACACGCCATTTTGAGCCTTCACTCTATCCCTGTATTCAGAAGACTGATTGTTTATCATAACACTGAGTAAAGCCAACTCCCTGAACTCCCTCAGCTTCCCGAACTTCGTGTGTGGAGCTAAATCACATGTAACGTCCCTTAGATAACGGACACGCATAACACAAAACTGTCAGAGAGTTCACACATGTTAAAAATGAGTTATGTTCACATGCAGGCCTACTAAACTATACATCACATCGACGTACTTAAATCTTCATTTTATGCTTAACGTTATGTTATGTAATTGATATCAAAACTAAGTCTGGGTAACATGTTACAGGAATTGCTAAAAACACTTAATCACTTTAAAGAGGCAGAGATGCGAAGTCAATACGCGCTCAGGCGTTTCTGCAAAATGGATATAAGTTGAACGTAAAGCTGGTTTTGGATACGCCCATCTTGAAATATGTGTTTATATTTCAGGTGAAGTGGCTGTCTACGTTATCGGACTAGGATCAAATGCAGAGGGTTGCAAGGATTACAGGAGCATTCTAAGAGAGAGTTTCATCAAAATCCATTTATCCAGAGGGGTGCCGCCTCATGCGGAGAGGATGAATGGCATGAGCAAGCAACGCAAACCGCCTACCAGGAGGCAAACATTTTTTTAGCCAGCGTTAATCTTAAATCGAACGTTCATTGCCATAACAAAAAAAGTATCACCTGAACAATAATTCTACGTCCCTCAACTCAGTTTCGTTAAGACCGTTCTGCGTATCGCCGCCAACAAAAACAGACCTCCAGCTATACGCACTTGAAGGAAGGCAGCCGAGGAACTGCAGCCAATTCAATTTTTACGATAGACATTGTATCGTGTCTATGACAGTACAACTGTGTACACAATTACCATCAGCACAACTATGTACCGGTTTTTATTAATTCAAATTACATGGACACATGTTAAGCTCACAATTTTGGTCACCTGGAGGCCAGCAGGTTACATTCATTCATTCATTCATTCATTCATTCATTCATTCATTCATTCATTCTTTCTTTCTTTCTTTCTTTCTTTCTTTCCTTCTTTCTTCCTTCCTTTCTTTTCTTCCTTTCTTTCCTTCTTTCTTTCTTTCTTTCTTTCTTCCTTCCTTTCCTTCTTTCTTTCCTTCTTTCTTTCTTTCTTCCTTTCCTTCTTTCTTTCTTTCCTTCCTTCTTTCTTTCCTTCTTTCTTTCTTCCTTCCTTTCTTTCCTTCTTTCCTTCTTTCTTTCTTTCTTTCTTTCTTTCTTTCTTTCTTTCTTTCTTTCTGCAGTCTGTCTTACTACAGGTCCACAGCCTCTTTCCAAAGCGAGTTCTCCACACAGTGCGATGTAGTGCTTCCTCTTTCAGTTTCCAGTGTCCTCTCGTGTCCTGAAATTCATCCAGTAGCTGCTCACGTCTGCTTCTTACACAAAAAATAAAAATTAGAAGTGAAATGATAATTTTTATTTTTTGTGTAATGTAACGGTCTGAAGATGATCAAAACTCTGGTCGAAACATGTCGTCATGTAATTCTAATTAACAGAAACCAATACATAGTTTGGTTTATGGTGACTGTGCACTGATTCACAGGAACTAAAAGCATTAAATATATCAAATATTTTTTGTAGCCCTAGCCCAAGGTCTGCCAACGCACTGCATTAGCAACGCGCCACAACGACGAAAGACAATAAAACTGATGACGTACGAATTTTAATTCCATGACATGAAGCGAGTTGCATACTGAGGACCAACAAATGTTAAGCGGCACCGTACACAATTCAGTAATCCCGGCGAACTGGCTTCCGAGAACTGTGTACCCCTCACATAATTAATTTGAAGTGACAGAAATACCGAAGGATTCTCACGGGATTCAGTTCGTCGCCTCTCCGATTATGAATTGTTATTCGCAGCGCAGTATACGCCTTGCGATGCAACCCACCGAGCATTACTTATTCTTAGGCTATAGCAATTACTGCCTGGCTTTCACCGGCCGTTAACTCGGGATTCGCCCGAGTACAAAACACTGTGTTCTAAAGATGCCAGCAGCACTTTACGATGTTCTGCACACTGAATGACGTGATGTCACGTTCCAGTGGACTGACTCTCACCGGCCAGCAGACCCGGCAAATGGAATACACACTGCGGAACCGACAAGGCGAGGCGAACCGCTACGTTAGCTCCGTCGCCCTTTCCCTGGCCAGCGACGTCCGCGCACACGCACGCACGCACACACACACATATATACTGCTTTCTGTTCTTTACTAGTACAATGATGGACATATTAAATCTCCCACTGACCACCAGATATGCACATTACATATCCACATTTGACAGCGACATTCATTAGCCGAACAATGTCGGAAACACTTAGTCTAAAGCCAGGAGATATGCTCCATAACAATCAGTTTTACTTATACCAATTTTTCAAATTTCTTAATTAGAAAAATGCAATGCCAAATACACGTTTCGTCCTACTTGTAATTTGGAATTAGTAAAATTATAAGTAAATATAAACACAATGTATTGCAAAACATTGACCATTTAAATACGAAGGTTAACGTAAATTTTATTTAAAGATTCAGTCCGTACCGCGCAGTGAACATACTAACTCTCGGTTATAAAAACCAGTCAGGTAATGCTGTATAGGGAAATAATCGCTGTTTGTTCTGAGATCCACACAAAATACATAAATACACTGTGTGGGCAGAACGTAGAGTTTTTTGATGTTAAACATCAGTAAATTTAAACGTATTATATTGCAATACATTAACGAACTAAAAGTTTTTATTCTCGTTGAAGATCCTGTTCATCATTACCGGCACCTGCCGTACACATGTCAGCAATAACGGACTGACCGCGAAGAGTCACACCCCAGCCATCACAGTGCGTGGGCATATTCGAGTAAACAACCTCAACCGAAGCAAAACATAATCCAGTGTTAATACGCAGCACAGTGCTAAAAGATAGGAAGCTTATCGACAACCAACCCAGGAACAGAGCCCTCAGGATACTCACGGAATACACAATCCGGATTTTTACGGAATACCCAATTAAAAACTTACACACTGGTGCTGCTCTTACCATTGTTTCTGCTTTGCGCACACACTGGAGAATTTCCGTGCTGCTGTCCACAAAAGTTATATTCAACTGTTTTTTCACATTTCATCCGTTAATTCTTATATATATATACACCTATATATATACATATATATATATACACCATCGATACTGCTTCTGCCGTAGTTTCCCTCCACGCACGTCCTGAAGGATTTTTACACCACTCCCACAAAGTGTTGCACCTTGGCTGTACCACGTTTTATCCGTCGATTCTCAAAATACTGTGATATATATTTTATACATTTATTTTATTTTAATTATATGTGTAACGTTTGCTGTGACTCGGCACAATTTATAAATTGACACCTCAATAATCAGAACATTTTCCTGTTACATTTCTTCTATGGCCTGATGATGACCACTCAGTTGGTCGAAACATGTTGCTAATTAATTTGTAATAAATTAAGAATAATTTGTGAAGACGGCATTTATTACATTTATATGACCGTGAGGAAGTTTTGTTCAGTAACACTGCCCACTTTTCTCGGGACATAAGATTTGGTAAACTGTTACCGTAACAAAAGGAATGACGTACTTTTACCGGAAGTCTATTTTAACAGCACTAAACTATTTAGTAACCTGTCGAAATTGGACTCTGGCTTATTCTCGTGTCTTGGAACGCCAGAGACGGACGCATTCTCCCGTGAATCAATACGAACAAAATAACGCTCTGCCAACAGCCCGTCCACTGGAACGAGCCCACTGGCTCCCAGTGGCTACTGACACGACCATAAGAAAGGACAATGCACACTTGAATCACACACACTAGTGGCTCGTTAGGGTAAAGACTGGCGCATTATCAGTACAGCCATATTGACAATGCACAATTCAGACGGTTACATTTTTTTTTTGTAATAAACTGGCCGCGGTTGACAAACAGAATATGACACAGATTCTGAAACTAAAGCACGCGAGGAGTTCGTAAGCATTCCACAAATGGATGAAACTTGAATATCAGTGAAAACATTAAAAAGTACAGCGTTATTATTTTAAATGACACTAATCACTAATCATTTCCTCTCGGGTCGCTTACGTTACACAGCAATCCCACTCACCGGTTCGTTCCCACACTGCTTAAACGGACAGGTTTTGTGTTCCCTGCTATACATCCATAATCCTCATGCAGATTTATGTATGACATACACTAAATACAACTGCCACATAAACTGTTGTAAATTCATAAAAAGTTTTGACGTAGCACCAAATGTTAACTTTATAAAGACTAAGATTACGTAAAGATACGAAGATCCAGTCCGTACCGCGCAGTGAACACACTCCGTCTCGGTTATAAAAACCAGTCAGTTAATGCTGTATAGGGAAATATACAGTCCGTACAGCGCAGTAAACACACTCCGTCTCGGTTATAAAAACCAGTCAGTTAATGCTGTATAGGGAAATATACAGTCCGTACCGCGCAGTAAACACACTCCGTCTCGGTTATAAAAACCAGTCAGTTAATGCTGTATAGGGAAATATACAGTCCGTACCGCGCAGTAAACACACTCCGTCTCGGTTATAAAACCCAGTCAGTTAGTGCTGTGTAGGGAAATACACAGTCCGTACCGCGCAGTAAACACACTCCGTCTCGGTTATAAAACCCAGTCAGTTAATGCTGTATAGGGAAATATACAGTCCGTACCGCGCAGTAAACACACTCCGTCTCAGTTATAAAAACTAGTCCGTTAATGCTGTATAGGGAAATAATCGCTGTTTGTTCTGAGATCCATACCAAACACATAAATACACTGTGTGGGCAGAACGTAGAATTTTTAAAATGCAAAACTTGGTGATACATAAAGTAACCACTAATCTCTAAACGCTTAAATAAAAGTGAGTGAGCAAAAGTAACACGCAGCAACCTCCTTGGACTCTGTGTAAAACTGCACAATGCGTGACACCATTTCAGGGTGTCTAATATGATAAATTTCCACGTAGAACAGAGTAGCGCAGGTAATGCAACAGAAATGAAAGGAATAAAAAAAACCAATTTCATTAGTTCGACATTTCACGGTAATTAATACAGGAAGTCTCATTTTAAAAAAACTATGGCTTTCTACAATCTTCTACTGCATTAAAGCAGCTGTAATCAGACAGCCCGTAATAATGCAGCTGCTCACTTCGTTTCGGGGTCTGTTCTGAAGCCGGAGGCAATTTGATATGTAGACTCTATCGTCTAATAAAGATAGCTGTGTTGAAAGTGATATTCATTGGTTTATTCACTAGCGTCTGGGTTAAAAGCAGCATACAGTTGTACATAGCAGCATTATGGTATAGGGATACAAGTTAAAGTCACAGCTGTCTAATTTGTACTCGGGATGTACCTGATTCGAATCTGGGCAGGGACTACGACTACCCTGAGTTTTTACGTGGTTTTCCACAGTACCTACAAATACCGGATTAGTACCTTCAACGGTGTCAGGTCGCGTCTTCCACATTCTCCAGTTTATGACACCTTATTGCCCATAATTTCACGCTATATACCAAGGACTACCAGCCAGATGAGCTTCGGATACCGCACTTTATGAAGCAACTTCAAAAAGAGCTATGTCTTTAGGTACCAAGTCAAACCGTACGGTAGCAACATTGCTCAATGCTTTGTGGCACGCAGCTAGCGCTTTCTGTTATCAACACTAGGAAACACTGTTGTTGAGGGAATCCACTAGATGCGCTAGTGGAGCGTTCCACAACGCTGTTTACAGAGTTTCGGTTATTATGTTTTGAAGTGATCCTGCGCGGACCGCGTTATGGCCACCCCTGCTACACAGGCAGAGTTACTTACAGGGCCTATACATAAAGTACAAATGAATATATAGTAAAATCTGCGATATCCGGTATTGGATTATTTAAGTTATAGTTTTAAGTTAAATAAGGAGTGAGTTATTGTGTTATGTTGTGCAAATGCTGCTGCCCGTTGTTACATAAATGGTGGTGAAAAGGACTGGAAAGTGCAGCGTGGAAAACAGGACAGGATATGAAGTGAGAAGTTAAATGGTTTGGTCTGTCCATGCTGTTGCTAGGTACACTTAAATACATAATGAGTATAATATTCTGATATCCGGAAATTTGCGATGTCCGGCAAACCTTTGGTCCCGGAAATGCCGGATATGGCAGATTTTACTGCATGTGGATATGTGGCGGGAGACAAACCCGATGTCACGGAAGACACAAAGGGCCGTGTGCTCAATATAACGTCTTCAGACAATGCGAATCATACGACAGTGATAACATGTTACAGGAGCGATGCGTGACGCCGGGCAGGGAAATGTGCTTACCGCTGAGCGCACGTAACCGCGTTTGGCAGCACGTACTAAATGTCACTACTGCCCGTTATATGGCATAGACATCAGCCATCACGTGCAGTATTATTTACTACCCGCAGACACATTTTTAATTGTTAAGTACACACACGCGTATAAACAAACATTAAAACGCACCATTAAATAAACACATAAACACAAATTACAACTCTTGGCAGCCGCGAAGTGCAAATACAAACACATGAATCCTCATACAGAGAGATCGGACTAAAGCAAGAAATTTGCTGTTGGCCATGCGGCGTTGGAATTACTTCGCAGACAGTAAATTTCCAGGTATTGCAGTGTAGTAGGTGTTATTCCACCACAGGCGCTATAGCGATACTAACATAATGTTCAGAAGTCCGTAGTAATGTACGTATCCAAATGTATGGAGCAGAACCATTTCTCAGAAGCTGACAACCGTTCAACTGTTTAAGAATTTCCCCACTTTTCATGATACGGTATGATTCCGTCTTTGAAAGTAATCCATCCGTGTCAAGTGCCCTGTACTGCCTTATGTGATGACCATCAACGTCGAGGATTTGTTGGTCCCGCCTCTAACCACCAAATTAGAGTACCTTCCCATTGTCGGCTGTCCCAAACAGCGTATTCAGTACAAGCACAGTGACGGCTGTATCCAATAAACACAATGGCAAGCACGCGCCATTTCCTGGTGACATTTTACTTATATAAGCTCTAAGCAAGAAACTAAGTACTTAAAATCTTATTATTAAAAACCAACTCACGCACTTTTATTACCCTTGTAAAGCCTCGCGGTAACTTTCCGTTCCACCAGGTTTAACCTTCAAAAATCCTACATTCTGCCCACACAGTGTATTTATGTGCTTTGTGTGGATCTCAGAACAAACAGCGATTATTTCCCTATACAGCATGAACTGACTGCTTTTTATAACCGAGACGGAGTGCGTTTACTGCGCGGTGAGAACTGGGTCCTTATGCATATAATTCTACGTTCTGCCCACACAGTGTGTTTATGTGTTTTGCGTGGATCTCAGAACAAACAGCGATTATTTCCCTGTACAGCATTAACTGACTGGTTTTTATAACCGAGACGGAGTGTGTTTACTGCGCGGTACGGACTGGGTCTTTATATATGAAACAGATACGCTTCGTCTTTAAAGGGTTAATATTAAAACGCTTTGGAACTTCTCCTACATGTTTCGAGCCATCATTGGGCCCATCCTCAGGGAGTCGCACAGTCGTTAATTACACACACACAGTCACGACATGGTAAGAACAGTTGGTCACAGTCTATGATACGCCTGTTGTATTGATAAAAAGTCACTATCGCTGTTCTTATTAAAAACGGTGAATAAGAGTTTATTAAAAAGGTGAAAGTGATCATGTATATCTCCTGATGTTTACAAGAATTACATTGGTGAACCGATAATTACAACTTTAACAGGACTCTGTTGTAACTTTCAGGGCACCACAAATTACCCCGTACACCGGCGCAACTTTTTAATAAACCTTTATTCACCGTTTTTGAGAGGAACAGCTACAGTGACTTTTTATCAATACAACAGGCGTATCATAGACTGTGACCAACTGCTGTTACCATGTCGTGACTGCGTGTCTGCAATTAACGACTGTATGACTCCCTGAGGATGGTCCCAATGTTGGCTCGAAACATGTAGAAGTTCCAAAACGTTTTAATATTAATAAAAGTGGATGAATTAGTTTTTAATAATATATTACAGACAATGCACGGTTTGATTATAAAATTTACTTAAAAATTGTGTCCACCAGAATATGAACTGTACCCCGACGAAGCATTCATTACGTCTGTTGAAACACATTGCTCTAATGCGTCAATTGGAATTAACCAACCCCATGCAGGGAAGTCCTTCTTGAGAAGCTGCTAGTTTCTCAGTTAGGCAAGAAATACCCAGCACTTTATGGAACCCGAACGTTCATAACCGCATTGACAAGAGCCTGCCTCTTGTTCTCTATCCTGAGCCAGATCTATCCAGTCCACGGAACACACCCCCCCCCCCCCCGCTTCCGCAATCAATTTCTTGAATTTCACTTGGAATTTACGTTGTAAAAATCTTATTTTGAGCGAAGATCTTTCATACTGGTTCATTGCGATGTTTTTTAAAAAAAAAGGCACACATCTTCCCCTGAAAAGGGTAAATGCCTGGGCCAGGTGCATTCCTGTGGGTATGGTTTTGGATGCAGTCTATAAAATCAAAATAATTTTCCACCAATTTTGGGAAGCGTTTTTAAAATTATTATACTGACAATGAAAAAACTTTTTAACAGATAATTAAATGCCTTACGGTGTTTAAAATAAGCCCACGTATGAAAAATTTTATTACCTAAAAAACTAGTGACGTTTTCAATTAATTACACGATTTTAAAGTAACTTTTAAAACTTTAGGTACAGACGACGCTGTACACTTTATATGGCAACTCATAACCTGTTTTTGTTACATGACTATCACTGAACACACTAAATCTAGCTGCCGCGGTGTGGGCGTTCGCTGAAGATAAACTGCAATATTTCGACGCGTCAATTTAAGTAACTTCATCAGGTGGTATTACAAAGTGACGTTAAAGAATGTACCACAAGAATCACCGTTGCCTTCAGCATTTTGCAGCAGTTAGGTTCCACCCTACACAGAACTTTGCACACGTTCGCATTCAGAAATAAGCAATAACCATGCTGAAGACAATAAAACATCAAACAAAAATTACACGAACTTAATTAACTTTATATAAACCGGAAGCAATCCAAAACACCTTCCTCGCATTAAGTTTATAGCACTGAACGAGTACAATCGATTGTCACTAAATATTCAGAGTTCAAAACCATTACTTCTGAATCTCATTTTGTTGTCTGAATTGCTCTTAAAATCGCCTGTCTTCTTAAAGAACTGTATTCAACTCCAGAGAGCATTAGTGCTGGAACTGACCTACCTCAAGTATCCGTTCCTAAGTATTCATACTAAAATAATCACATTGTTACATGAATGGCTGTGATAGCGACAGCTTCCATCAATTCTACATTTAGTGCTTGCAGCTACAGATGAGCAGTCTTCTACACGCGCCTTTAACAATACCTCATAAAAATGCAAACAATAACAAGGTAAAGCGAGATTTGAGGTTCTCACAGCGGTGCTGCTAAAGACACAAGTCTTCTGGGATGTTACGACGTGTATTATGATAAACTGATCCCGACGCGCCTTCATCTTCACATTCAAACATTCCAAAAACAGTCCTTGTTCTTGGACTGTTTAACACACCATAATATCATAGAAGACTCTACTTTTCAGTAAGATGGTAGTCCGATCCTGGGTCAGTCCATGTGGGATTTGTGATGTACAATGTGACACTAGGACAAGTTTTTCCCTGAGTACTTCCGTTCCCCCCCCCCCCCGGTCAATTTCATTCCACCGGTGCTCCATTAGTAGGAAATAGATAAGAAATAATCATCATCATCGTCATCACAGGGTTGCACAAGAAGCCTCAAGGCTGCGGTGCGTCCGTAGCGTCTGCTGCCGGGACCTTCACCATAAAAATGTACTTAAAACTACTTACTGGAGACATAAAATTTAAAATTCCAACCTATGCATTGTAATTATAAATACAAAATTTAGAGCACTGCAAGAAGTAAACATTAGATTACAGAGACCAATCTTTAAAGTCAGGTTGTTTAATCCACACTATTTGACAGGACACATTTTGTACATCACTTGGTGCTCTTTGCTACACAGTGAAAAAATTTCCAGGTATTAAAATTATCACCCTGAACACTAACTTCACATGGTTGTCAAGCAACGAAGCGGGGGTGTATATAGATCGTGCTTGTTATAATCGCGCGTGGTTTCCTAGCAAACATCAAACATGGAACAAACACATACTACAGGACGATTCAACAATACGAATTACCTTACCGGAACACAGGGTGTGGCATACGCTATGTGACTGCACAACAGAATTATAATATTGTATGAGAACCGATACATGGAAATGTATATGAGCTCAAACTGGATCGTAAAAAAAAAGAGTCAAAATTTGCAACACTGAATTGCGTGAAACAGGTGACACAAACATTTCCATATTTTGAGTATGACGACAGCGAAACAATTTTAATCGGATTACAAATCCGACCAGTAGAACATACCGCAAATGCTAAAACATTGCCCCTAAATAAATACTGACTTTTGTGTCACCAGGGACAGCGTTAGGAGATTAAAAACGTGTATTATGGGAAATAACTTTATGTCCGGTCCGATGGCTACTACACGACCAACGAATATGGCACGTCAGCGTGCAGCTGGCTTGCCATAAAGCATACCTTCTGTACGCGTCTCATGACACAGTGATTGCAAACAGTGACACGAACGGGATACAACAAGCGCCGAGCACATTGCTAATAACACTAAGATCAAGGTGTGAACGTGAAAATAAGACAACCTGAAAACAATACGTATCTTCTTCACGCTACCAATCTTCGAAGTACAGGAGACGAACACAAAATGCCAAGTTTTTAATGTTATTCATATCGTGCATTTTCTTACGCTTGTTACATCAACCAGGTCATGCACTGAATAAAATATATTCACGAGCTATTATAGAAAACCTACATGTTTCGGCACCGAGGTGCCATCATCAGGGGGCCGTTCAGTGCAAAGGAATGTAGACCCAACACACCAGTCTAGCTATCATGTCGACCTTACAGGAGTGATCAAAATATTAAACATTAAAATTATAAAATACATAAAATTAAAGACCATAAATATACAATGTTATAATATTAACAGTACCAAATGTATTAACAACTAGCTGTTCCAGGCATTGCAGTTGTTCACAACCGTATGGATCATGCATACACACATCCATATCGATCGTCCGTACGGATCTCGTCCTGGAGAAGCGTACGCAGTGTGACATGTCGGCTTGGGAGGTGTGAACCCAGAACGGCATACTTTTTAACACACCTGGACCTACATTCCTCTGTATTGAGCGGCCCCCTGATGATGGCACCTCGGCGCCAAAACGTGTAGCAGTTTTATAATACTTCATGAAGGCATTTTATTATTCGGTTAATGGATTGAGGTAATAAACAAAATGCCAACATTATGCTTGTAGGAGACGAACACAGACTTCCAACGTTCCGCTTACCAAGCTTCTGTGTATAGAAGATCAACAGAGAATTATTTAACCTTTTAAAGCCTAGCGGTAACTTTACGTAGACCAGGTTTAACATTAAAAAATTCTACGTGGTGCCCACATTACGTTTATGTGTTTTGTACGGATCTCAGAACAAACAACAACTTTTGCCTTATAAAACATTAAGAGATTGGTTTTTATAACCGAAGTGCAGAGTGTTTACAGCGCGGTACGCACTGAGTCCTTATATAAAACAGATACGCTTCGTCTTTAAAGGGTTAATTGTGTTTTGTACGGATCTCAGAACAAACAGCAACTTTTGCCTTATAAAACATTAAGAGATTGGTTTTTATAACTGAAGCGGAGAGTGTTTACAGCGCGGTACGCACTGAGTCCTTATATAAAACAGATACGCTTCGTCTTTAAAGGGTTGACACAGCTTCACTTCTGCCTTCGGTCTGATACTGTCGATATAACAAATGCATAAGAGACTCCTCATGGTAATGTTTCTGTTGAAACACGAACTATGATTTGCACTTTAATCCGAAACAAGAAACTGTCACGAACTGTCGATGCGGAAGAAGAGATAAAAATAGAGACGTATAGAGGACAAAGTTAAAACGTATGGTAGGGTCCACCACGGATATGGGGGCTATTTTCCGTTATTGATGGCAACTATGAATCTTCCCAGCACACAGACAAATTGAAGTTCCTTTTTGTCTCTATCTTCCTTACAGCTATAAGAGATCGTCTCTCGTCTTTTTCTTGCTGAAGGCATCGCAATTTATTTCGCGTTCCTCTCATTCAAACATACAATCTGCGGTTAGTTTGAAGACGTCTACATCGGAATTTCTGATGTCTGCTTTTAGTACAATAGTCTGTCCACTGGTCACAGGCTAACATTGCTCTGGACGGCGCACGTTCACATTAATAAAATCCGTTCAGACGCAGTTCACTCTAATAGCCATGTAAGTCTTCATCCTACATCACATCCATATCTAACATCCGGAAAGGCAGGAAGTGAGGACGACCCGTATATGAAACCTCATATATTTTGGCAATAATTCTCGAGGTATTCGATAAAATTTCCCATAGAACAAGCCACACATCTGCGGTTATGGACAGACGTGGATGTTGGTGTTACTCAGACAATCATTTTTCCACATTACACTAGTGCAGACGTTACAGAAGGGCGGTGACGTCAAGGGACAGATTTCATGAGATTGTGGTGACATCTGGTGCCTTTCAACAGACAACACTACGTCACTCGGAATGGTGCAGCGGCAACAAACTGCATTAGTATTCGTGATAGGCTAGACCCAGTTCGAATTTCGGACGGATCAGAGACTTTCATGTAGCTTAGTGGTTTTCCTCAGTCGACTGTCGGGATATTACGCTTACAGGGAGATAAATCACGTCCGTCTCCTTATAAATACATACACCGACGTTACCACAGTATATAAAGTCTGATATTGAACAAATCGTTCAATATGCTAACAGTCAATCAAACGTCTGTAAAACGAAGGTGTGGCAGTCTGGATCAGTTCGGAACTCAGAACTGCTCGGTCCATCTCACATCATGTCTTCCCACATCTCTCTTTCCATCATAACGTAGGACTCACTAGCTAGACACCTGTTTCTCGCTGACTGCATCTTTCAGCAGCTCGCACTTGACCTGTAGCAGGCATTTTTCTTTCATTTCGCTGGGAGCATTATCGCACAATGCAGAGCCAAAGGATAATATGAGGAGTGTCCTTTATTGTACCTCAGGTCCTCGAAATCCCTATTTAAACGCAAGATCCTTATAATAATAATAATAATAATAATAATAATAAAATTTGGTACGTCATCATTCAGCACAGCCTGCTATTAAATGGGTAATGACATATATTCAAAAAACACCCAAATATAAAATTTCATGAAAGTCCGTATGGTTCCAGCAGAATTGATTAAAGCAGGGGGTAGGATAATTCGGTCTGAGATCCATAAACTTATTATTTCTATTTGGGATAAGGAGGAATTAGCTGAGGAATGGAAGGAGTCGGTCATTGTGCCTATTTATAAGAAGGGTGATAAGACAGATTGCAGTAACTATCGAGGCATATCACTTTTGTCGACTACGTACAAAATTCTATCCAACATTATTTTGTCAAGGTTAACTCCATATGCAGAGGAAATTATTGGGGATCATCAGTGTGGATTTCGACGTAACAGGCCAACTACTGATCATATATTCAGCATTCGTCAAATACTTGAGAAAAAATGGGAATACAATGAGGCAGTGCATCAGCTATTTACAGATTTCAAGAAAGCCTATGATTCAGTTAGGAGGGAGGTCTTGTATAATATTCTCATTGAGTTCGGTATCCCCATGAAACTAGTAAGGTTAATAAAAATGTGCCTAAGTGAAACGTATAGAAGAATTCGGGTAGGCAAACATCTGTCTGACACGTTTCCTGTTAAGAATGGCTTGAAACAAGGAGATGCACTGTCGCCATTGCTTTTCAACTTTGCTTTAGAATATGCCATTAGGAGGGTTCAGGCAAACCAGGAGGGCTTGAAATTGAATGGTACACATCAGCTTCTGGTTTATGCTGGTGATGTTAATATATTGGGCGGAACCGTACATAGCATAAAGAAAAATGCAGAAGATTTAATTATTGCTAGTAAGGAGATTGGTCTAGAAGTAAATGCTGAGAAAACTAAGTACATGGTCATGTCTCGAAATCAGAATGCAGGACACAATCACAGCATAAAGATAGACAGCAAATCCTTTGAAAGGGTGGAAGAATTCAAATATCTGGAAGCAACCCTAACGAATCGAAACTCCATTCATGAAGAAATTAAGAGCAGACTGAAGTTGGGGAATGCTTGCTATCATTCGGTGCAGAATCTTTTGTCTTCCAGGTTGCTATCCAAACAATGATTAGGGTTTACAGAACTATAATTATACCTGTTGTTTTGTATGGGTGTGAAACTTGGTCTCACACTGAGGGAGGAACAAAGACTGAGGGTGTTCGAGAATAGGGTGCTGAGGAGGATATTTGGGCCTAAGAGGGACGAGGCGACAGGGGAGTGGAGAAGACTACGTAACGAGGAACTTAATGACCTGTACTCATCACCAAATATTATTCGCGTAATCAAATCGAGAAGAATGAGATGGGCGGGGCATATAGCACGTATGGTGTAAAAGAGAGATGCATACAGGATTTTGGTGGGGAGACCTGAGGGAAGGCGACCACTTGGGAGATCCACGCGTAGATGGGAGGATAATATTAAAATGGATCTTCGGGAAGTGGGATGGGTGGGCATGGACTGGATTGAGCTGGCTCAGGATAGGAACAGGTGGCGGGCTGTTGTGAATGCGGTAATGAACCTTCGGGTTCCATAACATACGGGGAATTTCTTGACTTGCTGAGAAACTGTTAGCTTCTCAAGAAGGCCTCTGCTCCATGGAGTTAGTCCGTACGGTGGCAGCCGAGTTGTTCCGTGCGGACGGACAGACATGGCGGAACTAACGGTTGGTTTTCGCAATGTTGTGAACGCGCCTGAGAACGTGGCAGCAATGTGATCACGAATACCCAATAGGTTCGGATTCGGAAGGATATGACGGTGTACTTCAAATAAATATCCTATGCAGAGATTCATCGCCAAAATACCCGGCAGAGATTCGAAACCGGTACCTACTAAACACACCAACACGTCTGTAGAACTACGGCTACAACGACGCGCTTGGTGAACTTCTCGGAATTTACGACATTCCGTAATAACGACAGAGCAACAAACTGCTGTTATGAGCCGGCCGTAAGCGTGACGGTTCATTTTCACCGATTTACTTCACATATTTCTTGGTAGCTGCATTATTCCCTCCCCCCCCCCCCCAGTAATTTAATACGTCGGCAAGTGCAAAACCCCGAAGAGGTGGTTCGGAGACCAACATGTTACACTGTACAAACATAACTCGCAGAAAAGTTTGAAGTTTCAACTCTTTTAACTGCTTTACAGCAGCATAAGTCAGCACTACACCAACACGCAGGACTTACATTGAAAAACTTCTGTCTAGTGGGACGTGAGCGCCTATAGTTCGGTAGATAGTACCAAAGCTTCGGATAGACCTGTTGCCTCCATCTTCAAGACATAAGAATATCACATTTATTGACAGACCTGCACAAAGTGAGCGCGCAATGCAGACATCTGTCTATACATCACGCTCCATTTCATGAGATGTCTGCATCTGCAAATTTGGTATTTTGATCTACGATAAAAGAAGACGACAAAATTTATTTCGCTATGTACAATATGGGGGCACGCGGTGGCGCAGTTGCTTGAGGCACAAACCGGGAAGTCGCGGGTTCGATTCCCGATGGTGTCATTCGAATTTAGCATTGACGTAATCCTTCCGACCGTAGTATGGCCCTGGGATCGACTCAGCCTCTAACAGAAATGAGTACCAGGAATATTTCCTGGGAAGGGGTAAAGGCGGCCGGTGCGTAGGGCTGACAACCTTACCACCTTCATGTGCCGACTGTCTTGAAATATGGGAGCCTTAACCTCCTGGAACCCTTAGTCCCTGTCCAGGCCTGTACAGGGACGGCTTCACCACGTAAAATATACATATATACATATATATATATATCACAAACCGCTGCAGGCTGGACGGTCCGCCATTCGAACCCGGGCTGGAAAAGGAAATTTCGTTTCGAAAGCCAGTCCCAGGGCACACCTAGCCACCCAGAAAACAGATGAGGGGTTCTTTCCTCGTGGTAAAGCGGCACGGACGTGGCGTTTGACCAGCAACCCCCTCTACCTCCGAGGTTAAAGTAAGAGTATAGCTTTACATGTATTCCCCTTCTGTGTTTTAATGGCACGTTACAGGGAGATCATGTTTACCGCAGAAACCGACTCCTATTTTAGTTAACGCTAAGATTCAACTTTACAAACCGGTATAAATAGAGAAGTTGAAGCCACAGAAACAGCGGCGGTCAGGAGCCCTAGAAGTCTTGATTACAGAGTGTTTGTATACAGCGGGCGTTTAAATCATTAAAGACGAAGCGTATCTGTTTTATATAAGGACTGAGTGCGTACCGCGCTGTAAACTCTCTCCACTTCGGTTATAAAAACCAGTCTCTTAATGTTTTATAAGGCAAAAGTTGCTGTTTGTTCTGAGATCCGTACAAAACACATAAACGCAATGTGGGCACCACGTAGAATTTTTTAATATTAACCCTTTAAAGACGAAGCGTATCTGTTTTATATAAGGACTCAGTGCGTACCGCGCTGTAAACACTCTCCACTTCGGTTATAAAAACCAGTCTCTTAATGTTTTATAAGGCAAAAGTTGCTGTTTGTTCTGAGATCCGTACAAAACACATAAACGCAATGTGGGCACCACGTAGAATTTTTAACCCTCTAAAGACGGTACGTATCTGTTTTATATAAGGACTCAGTGCGTACCGCGCTGTAAACACTCTCCACTTCGGTTATAAAAACCAGTCTCTTAATGTTTTATAAGGCAAAAGTTGCTGTTTGTTCTGAGATCCGTACAAAACACATAAACGCAATGTGGGCACCACGTAGAATTTTTAACCCTCTAAAGACGGTACGTATCTGTTTTATATACGGACTCAGTGCGTACCGCGCTGTAAACACTCTCCACTTCGGTTATAAAAACCAATCTCTTAATGTTTTATTAGGCAAAAATTGCTGTTTGTTCTGAGATCCGTACAAAACACATAAACGCAATGTGGGCACCACGTAGAATTTTTTAATGTTAAACCTGGCCGTACGTAAAGTTACCGCTAGGCTTTAAAAGGTTAAAGAAATACAAAGGAAAGAATTCGTGACGCAATGCAGGAGGGCACCTACTGTGTGAACAGCTCTGCAACAGTTAAGTCTCTATCTGCATGCAATTGATACGGAAACAGATAACACAAAGAAAGCACATCGATAAGTGTCAGAGGTGCTGAAGCGACTTGTTCACAGGTTACAGTCTCTGGCATTGCACACGCTACAGAAGTGGGTCACAGTAAAGATGGAAGTCAGCAATCGTGATTCAAGGCTTCCGCCGCGGTGTAAATGAAATCTCGTCTCTTATGGTATGTTACGAGGAGTAGATTGGTAGTTATCTAGCGACGTTTCGGGTTCAATCTTCAATGGTCAAAAAGACTGCTTGACCCTCGAAGATGATACCCGAAACGTCTGGAAATAACTACCAATCTGCACCACGTAACATCTCAGAAAAGCGCAGATCTGAAAGAGTCAATGAACATACACTATACGACACACTGACGCTGTGTGCAAATAACACCAAAATTCACAGATAAAGAAAACTTTTTTGCCCTTGACCTTAACATGCCACACCACGAGGAGGGTAGACCCCACGCATTTTTAGTCAGTGAGTGGTCAGCTTCATGCCCTGGTTGTTTCACCTACGAGAAAATCCCCGGGACAAATTAGACGGGAAGGTGCGCGGACTCCAGAGGCGGCACAATCGATAAGGAGAAGAAAAAATATATGCCTCTAAGGGTAATCGACCTCCGATTCTCTGGTCGAGCAGCCAGCAGCAAAATAATTATATTAAATGAGGTATGTTGGCTCAATGCATTATAAATCACATGAGTTACCCGAGGCGTAGATAAGGCCCCCCTCCCCCCGTGGGGCCCAAAATCCATAAAATACTAAAATTTATTTTGGGTTCTTTGTAAAAGGATTCCCCCCTTCTGGTATAACGCAATATTCGGAGAGATCTGGGAATAAGTTCGCTAATAATTACTGGGGGGGGGGGGGGCACCGAACAATTATCTGCTCCATTTTTAGCTACGATTTAAAACTAGGTATTTCCTCACATGATATTTTGAGATTCATCAGTACTTCTGTATATGGTGTAACGACGATAAGAAAGATGAGGCATGTAACACGTATATGAAAGATAAATACACACAGAATTTTTGTAGAAAACCCTAAGGGAAAGAGACAACTTAGAAAGTCTAGTCACAGATGTGAAAAAGTATAATATTGAAACGGATTCAAAGACAGACGACACGATGTTTATTGTTTGCATCCTGTTTCGATGTACGATGACGTACTTAAACAAAAATTTAGGTTTCCTCATCTGCACAACACTGAAATGCCAACCACAGCGTTTAAAACAACAATTTTTGACAGAACACTAACACAAAGCCAAAAAAAACAAAAACCTAGATAAACGCCCACCAAAAGGGCAACAGAATCCAGTACACACACCCCATCACCGACAGTTACCCTGTAAGTAAAGCACACAAGACGAGCAACCTCATTACGTTACAGAATACACCTGAAGATGACCCATACAAGTCGAAACATGTTGTATTAAAGACAATCTGTTGTTTCAATTATTATATTTACATATAACAAGAAAATAATACGCAGATAAGGAAACCTATATTTCTACTAAAGAGGATATGACGCTGCGGATTGGATTAACCTGGCGCAGGGTACGATTAAAGAACAGCGTCTAGTAACGATCATAAAAAAGCTTCCAGAATCCTGACAAAGGCAGGTAATTCCTCCCGAAGCTCGAAAAGGATTCCGAACGGCGGAGACATCTGCACTAAACGGTGCGTTCCACTGAGTGATGTACAGGAAACCGCGCTGCGTATGTCCGCTGCGTATTTGCAATCCATGCAGACAGCTGTGGAAGGTCCTTCGCATGCTTTTGTTAGTCAATGCGAGGGGCCAGTTAATTTCGTTCCATTTACTATAATCGTCCTCAGGGACAGGCAAGCCACAGTTCTCATTTCTTCTAAACGACCACAAAACGAGCAACTATTATACGGCGCGGGAATGACTAGCAATGTAAAGACCTGCGTTTATGTCCTCCCTGCAGTTTGCATTATACACTGTTCATTGCATTATACTGGTACAATGCATCGGAATTAACCCATTTAACACACCTTACACATAAAATGTATTCATGAAGATTTGTGTTAACAGCAATTCCCACGATTTGAGACTTCCACTGCGATGTTGGTAAGATCTGCACTCTTTGGGATATTACGCAGCGTCGAATGGTAATTCTGTACCGACGTTTCGGGACTACCTATCTGGTCCCATCTTCAAGTGCCAAGAAGTCCAAGAAAAAATAAGAAAAGGCTTTTTTCTTCTCGGACTTCTTGACCCTTCAAGATGGGACCGACACGTTGCCCCGAAACGTCGGTAAAGGATTACCACTCATGCTGTGTAATATCCCAGAACAGCGCAGATCTCACCAATTTCCACGTCTTCGAGAAAGTTCATGATTTGGTTAGGAGGGAAGTTTGGAATAATAAGCACACTGAGATTGACATAACCCTAAGATTAGTTAGGTTAATTAAAACGTGTTTAACCCTTTAAAGACGAAGCGTATCTGTTTTATATAAGGACTCAGCGCGTACCGCCCTGTAAACACTCTCCATTTCGGTTATAAAAACCAGTCTCTTCATGTTTTATAAGGCAAAAGTTGCTGTTTGTTCCGAGATCCGTACAAAACACATAAACGCGATTTGAGCGCTGTGGAGAATTACTGAATGTTGAACCTGGTGGTACGTAAAGTTACCGCTAGGATTTAAAACGTTAAGTGATAAGGAGGCGGAAATGTGACTGTTGTACAATAACAAACGGTTTCAGGAAACACGCTTGTCCACAGCCAATGGAAGTGACTTCCAAAGTTAATTCTTTTCCATGCTTCAGCAGCGGGAGGTGTTGAGAACTTGTGGACGGTCGCTGCTGTTTGACCTCTGTACTTAAGTGACACTGGGCCCTAAACCACGTCACTTTGCAGAAGCAAGTTATACAGCACGCACATTCAGCAAAACAGTCCCTAAAGGGTCATATGCATAATTATGTATGAAACAGAAGGGCAATATGTGGGAACTTTGGTTAGAAACGTGAACTGTCCAACTGTCCCGTTCAAAGTTCAACGGACCAATACTGATGCTTGTAACAACTGATGATACACGAATACACAGCACTTATGGATGTAATATACCAAAGCAACAAACGCACGTAAGTGTATGGAAATATATATTACACACTGTATACATCCTACATGTTTCGACCACTCATGTAACCATCTTCAGGGAGGTGCATTACAAAGAATACATACATCAAAATATTACAGAAATTTTCTTGGACTTCTTGACCCTTGCAGATGGGACCGATAAGTTGTCCCGAAACGTCGGTACAGAATTACAACCCTACGCTGCGTGAAATCCCAGAAGACCGCAGATCTTGTCACACGGAAGTTCCCGTACCTTAAGCGCAAGGTTCGCAAACTTCATACTAATACGTATCACGCCAACAAGACGCAACACGGACGCGACGCTATGTCTATGCCCCCAGTTCGTCTGACGCTGAATCAGTCTACAGCAAACAGAAGACATTTATAAAACAAAACTGCAACTAAGAAGCAGCGGGTTTTGGCAAGTCGGCTGGAAAAGTTGGATGGCTACGAGAGATGTGGCAAACGTTATGTCCTTTGTTTTATTTCGTGGCGCAGCAACGGAACTGCAGGACACGGTTGACCAATGACCAGTGACTAATTCGTTCCTTTTGTCACTTCTGCTTTCTTTTCCACTGTTCCTTGGCACCACACGAGACTCTGGAACGGACGTCCGTTCCTTTCAGGATGAGCGCATACGTCACGTCAGATCAAACGCAGTGAGGACGTGTATTTATGGGCGCCCCGTTCTGCTGTCAGTGTATTCATATCAACAATATTTCTACTGGAAACTTCAGGACAAGGATAAAAACTCGCTGCAGTGCGCAGGCAGGCAGGCAGGCAGGCAGGCAGATCTGTGAGCAAATGATCAGTCATTTCTTTCTGGGCCTCCTTGGCAGTGACACGAAGTTCCATTTCTTTTATTCTACTTTACACAGCATAATTCTGTCAGTTAGCTACTGACAGAAGGCTATGACGGAACTTGAATCCGTTGCGTTGTGCGTTGGGGATGTAGCAGGACCGGAAATTCATTCTTCAACTAAATTTAACGCGATTCAACCCGCTGTGCGAATACAATCAAGTCGTGCTGAACTGAGCACATATTTTTGTTTATTTCATTCTTCGACTGCTTGATCCTGCAGACGAAGGCATTACAATACCCCGAAACGTCGGGAATTATTTACCAGTTTACACAGTGTCAAATCCTGGAAGATTTGCATCCTAATACCGCTGTGAGAACCTTAAATCTCGCAACACACTATGTTCTTCTGAGTTCCTTTTTCAGTGTAACTGCACAATTAACCCTTTAAAGACGAAGCGTATCTGTTTTATATAAGGACTCAGTGCGTACCGCGCTGTAAACACTCTCCACTTCGGTTATAAAAACCAATCTCTTAATGTTTTATAAGGCAAAAGTTGCTGTTTGTTCTGAGATCCGTACAAAACACATAAACGCAATGTGGGCACCACGTAGAATTTTTTAATGTTAAACCTGGTGGTACGTAAAGTTACCGCTAGGCCCTAGAAAGGTTAAGGACCTGCTTTTAAAACACTAATAAATGAAGGACATTTCAAAGCTCACCGCATGGAGGACCAGGCACACATGACCGCACATATTCTGCAGTTCACTTCATAAAATACTCACCTGAAACAAAAACAAAAACCACATTCAAATCGCTGCACAATGATGTGGCACATCAATCGCAGACCTGATCCTTCTGATTCATTCAGGCGAAGGGAACAAACCCATCAGTATTCACTTACGCACGTTAACTAAACATGTTACTTGAGTGACAGCACTAACAGACATTTCGCAATTTTACAGAGTGATAAGAAGTCTAACAATCCCGTTTAAAAATTTGACAACGAAGACATCTGGACTACATCATTTGGAAACATGCTTTCATATCAGTAAATCCGGCGTGAAGCCGATCCCAGTGGCCACGCGGTCTACGGCGTAGGTCTGCGGCCGAGCGCTTACTGGGATCGTGTGTTCGAATCCCGCTGGGGGCATGGATGTTTGTCTTGTACAGTGTTTGTGTGTTGTTAGGTAGAGGTCTCTGCGACGGGCTGATCACTCATCCAGAGGAGTCCTACCGAGTGTGGTGTGTCTGTGATCGTGAAGCCTCGACAATGAGGAGGCCCTGGCCCACGGGGGGCTGTTGCGCCATTGGGAAAAAAAATCCAGGCTGAAGGATTGGTTATTAAACAATGCTGTTTGTACATCTTCACATAAAGACAGCGCACTGCAAAAAAACCTGCTGTTCGTGGGTTCACTCTCCTGTGCAATCTGACACAACAAATAAATACGAATATTACAAGATACTGTGTTTAGAGAACTCACGACAGTTACCTCAGTGTCAAGTGAAAGATAAATGCTAATAAATGTAACCTAAACTTCCCTCTGTGCGCACCTATTGAAGGTGTACGGCGCGAATGCAGATATAGCTCCATATATTCCTAACTTTGGCATTCAATTAGGGTAAGTGGTAAGCCTAAACCCCTTCCGCTTCACCACCGGAAAAACAGCCCAGAGGCACCCACTGAATAGGAATCCTGGCGAGCCACCGGACCGCCTAGATATCAGCACAGTATCTAGCACTTTACAGACAAAGGAAGGTCGTTATAAAAAAAATGGAAGAAAATGTAAATGAATAAGTAGATACATCAAAAGAAACCCATAAAGGAACACGGCGTTAACGGGGCAGATCCTATCCTCCACCGTTTTAATAAGACCTGTGGTGTCTGATGCTAAGGCACGCCGGAACAATAAATTCGCATTTCCGACACCATTATGTGTATATGTGACCCTGAAACACCTTGATCATTACAGGGCTAACCGTCTGCAAAACTTGTTCCAGTTTCTTTCTCAAGTTATGAGCAGAAAATCAATTGAATATGGTTGTCACCCTCTGGAGGAAAACCTCCATGAAAGGACAATTCATGTGGAAACACGGTGACAGCAAGAGAACAGAAAATGGCACATAAAATAAATAACAACTCCCTTTCTATCTCCAAACAAAAGAAGTAACGGTGACAGTATTTCCCTTATATCAGTAGAACTGTTGATTCCAGCTCAGTTCTTGCGGAGTTGCGTACACTCCCTTTACCGAAAGAAAGAGCACAGTTAATGGCTGGTAAAAATATGCTGAAACGTTTAAAAATGTCTTTAACTTGTGTTGGCAAGCATACTCAAAACCACTGTGCATTCCCCACTTCAACAAAAGCCCGAAGAAAAATCGCGCTACGACAAGATGTTTGGATGCAACATTTCACATTTTTAACACTCTTGTATTATAATCTTCATACAATTTTAATAATACTATACATTGTTTTCAATAGTAGAGTGACAATAACCCTTTAAAGAAGAAGTGTGTCTGTTTTATATAAGGACTCAGTGCGTACCGCGCTGTAAACACTCTCCACTTCGGTTATAAAAACCAGTCTCTTAATGTTTTATAAGGCAAAAGTTGCTGTTTGTTCTGAGATCCGTACAAAACACATAAACGCAATGTGGGCACCACGTAGAATTTTTTAATGTTAAACCTGGTGGTACATAAAGTTACCGCTAGGCTTTAAAAGGTTACGCTGTATGTTTTACCATTTACGATCGACTAGACACACAACACTCTGTATATGTCACTGACAATTGTAGCTGCCTTGGGATTGCTACCATGTAAGAGTATGTCAAGAAATTTTCGTACAATTAGTTGCCAATAAACTCGTTTATGTGTGACAATTGCAGGGAAGAGGTATAATATTAAAACGGAACGTAAATTCACACAGATAAATGTAACCGTGAAAACGATACGAGTTTATTCTTTATGCAAATGTGGAGTGTGAGAAATACAGGGCGCAATGCGCGGATTGTTTGCGGTACCAATTGCTTATCAGATGATAAGTTAAATATAGTTACCTATGGTTGCAGCGTGAAATCTGTTTGTCGATCTACATGCCAACCACTTTCTCTGTTACTTATCACGTGAATGGAATAACATTAATGGCATTACAGCCAGTTCCATTAAACGAGTCATGATATTTTTATAACGGAACTGTACTACGCTGCGAACAGAACGTCGTTCTTGGGACGCTGGGCTGTATTGATCTCATGCGTGGGCAAGAGATTCGATCCAGTGGGCTTATTTCATGGAGACAGGCGACGCGATATATTCGAACCAGGCAATTCCTTAAGGGAATATACCGCATACACGTGTGTACAGGTGTGTGCTACTGTTTTTGGGGATACATTATTAAACTGCATAAGAACTAGAACGAAAACTCATGTCACAAACATGATACCAGTAAATTAATGAATGACAATCTCTAATTCTTCTCTATTATACATTAAAATGAATTTTTCAGTAACCAAGACATTACACAATACCCGTCACGCACAAACGCTTTATGAATTACATCTTCTACTACTTTTAAAGATCCAGCCCGTACCGCGCAGTAAACACACTCCATCTCGGTTATAAAAACCAGTCAGTTAACCTTTTAAAGCCTAGCGGTAACTTTACGTACCACCAGGTTTAACATTAAAAAATTCTACGTGGTGCCCATATTGCGTTTATGTGTTTTGTACGGATCTCAGAACAAATAGCAACTTTTGCCTTATAAAACATTAAAAGACTGGTTTTTATAACCGAAGTGGAGTGTTTACAGCGCGGTACGCACTGAGTCCTTATATAAAACACATACGCTTCGTCTTTAAAGGGTTAATGCTGTGTAGGGAAATAATCGCTGTTTGTTCTCAGATCCACACAAAACACATAAATACACTGTGGGGGCAGAACGTGGCATTTAAAGACCCAGTCCGTACCGCGCAGTAAACACACTCCGTCTCGGTTATACAAACCAGCCAGTTAATTAATGCTGTATAGGGAAATAATCGCTGTTTGTTCTGAGATCCACACAAAACACATAAATACACTGTGTGGGCAGAACGTGGCATTATATTTAAAGACCCAGTCCGTACCGCGCAGTAAACACTCCGCCTCGGTTATACAAACCAGCCAATTAGTTAATGCTGTATAGGGAAATAATCGCTGTTTGTTCTGAGACCCACACAAAACACATAAATACACTGTGTGGGCAGAACGTAGAATTCTTTAGTACAAAGTCTGGTGATGCCTAAAGCGACTGCTAGGCGTTAAAGGGTTAGGCAGTTCCCAGTCTGTATCCTTTGCACGAAATGCATCCATATGAGTGGGCGGTCAGTTTGAAAATGAGGGTTACTGTTGAAATAAATCCTAAGGACCCTGTTAGGCACATTCATGACAGGATTGTAGCATAATCCAGCGTTCTATTTCTGTAAGTCTGCAGGCTTAATTTAGGTTCGACGTTTAACATAATAAACCTTGATTAGAAATGTAAAATAGAGACACAACTTGCTTCGTGATACAATTAATGACTACTAGAATTACCGTTGTTTATTATTACTGTTTGGATTGAATGTAATTTCGGTAAGCATACTACCAATAACTGGAGTCAACCGGACGATATAAATGTTGTGAATATCCTTAAATTCCTTGTTGTTTCTCCTTTGTTTGTTTTTATTGTTTCTCCCTTCGACTGTTAAGTGTTCCTATAAACATGAAGAGCACCCTGTCTCTCCCGAGGCGAACACCTGCAACATACGGAGTCTGAACAAGGAACAGGCTGCTACTAATGTCATAATGCTGTCGCGCAATTAAAACAATGAAAAGTTTAAACAGAACAAAAAAAAAGCGGGTCGTGACCTCAACTATATTTCAAATTCACTTTCGTAATTTGCAGTAATGTTTGGGTTACAACCCACCCCTATCCGCAACATATTGCGTTTACGTGTTCTTTTTTTTTGACAATTTAGAGTTCTGTTTATTGTTACACATCAGTGCCGCATATCCATCAGGACAGTAAAACCAATGTTCCGCACAAATTAAATCTCCAAGAGGGCAAATTATGCTGGTTGCCCCTAACAACACCTTTGGAAACAAGTGATGACGTTCGGTACCAAATCAAAAGTATTCAGTGCCACAAAATGCAGCCAGTTATTTTCAAATATTCCATACTTTTGCTAGTCAATCCTTCACGTTTCGATCCCTCAGTGGAACATCTTCAGGGATTAATTTCAAAGTAGCATTCCACAGAATATCTGAAAACAATACCGTGCATTTTTTGGACTGAATACTGTGTGATTTAATTATCGACAACGCACGGTATCAACAATATAAAATTTATGTTACATATTCTTTCAACATTTGAATCTACGCAGCAAGAGTAGAATAAATAATGCACAATCATGCCATTTTCTATCATAACCGTTTCTGTATTATTGGAAAAAGGAAATCCTTAAGCACTGACGTGGTGGTGCAAAAGGAAATGTGTTGCCAGTAAGAGCATACAAAACCAGGCCGTCCTGCTGCCATATCTAAACGTGATATTGGCATGGCCTGGTTAGTGAGCACATTACCTTGTTATGTGCACACACAGATGCACACGCTAGTGAGAAGAGACAGAGAGAGAGAGAGAGAGACGAAATCTGAATGCCGGGCTCGTTTCACAAAAAGGACACGAAAAGCTACACGTTTAGTATAAAACATCTTGCAGTAATGGTTCATGTTATCTAAGCATACGCTAATATAGGATGCGTAACGGCTGGGGGCTGGGGGTTGGGGGTTGGGGGTTGGGGGTTGGGGGTGTGGTTCATGATAGTAACTCCTACAAAATCTCAAATAATAAAAAAGCCAATGCCATTAGATGTTGTCGCTTATTTCGTAACGCAGTCGAATTACTGCCAACTGTCATCAAATAAAATGCCCCTTTATTGGAGACGTGCGTCAGCAAGTCTGTAGATTCATGGTGTGCCCCTTGGGGGGAACATTGCCCTCGCAACTGACTTCGTACAAAGGGGTGATTTTTGGTAACACTTTCAGCGGACATAACAATGTACGCACATACAGAATTTGGTAGCATTTCGGTAAATCGGACGTACTGCCAAACAAAATGCACTATAATTACCAAGAAGCATACTATTTCACAGCAGTCCTCGTCTTGGATGCCCTGGCATCTGCGTCTGTGCCCACAGTATCAGGAAAGATTGTTCCCACTCTCAGCTAAAGGTAAAGGTAAAGCAGTCCCATTACAGGCATGGAAGGCCCTGAGGGTTCCAGGAGGTTGAGGCTCCCAGATTTCTAGACAATCGGCACATGAAGGTGGTAAGGTTGTCAGCCATACGCACCGGCCGCCTTTACCCCCCAGAAAATATTCCTGGAACTCATTTCTGTTAGAGGGTGAGTCGACCCCAGGGCCATAGTGCGACCGAAAGGATTATGTCAATGAAAAGTTCCAGTGACACCATCGGGAATCGAACCCGCGACCTTCCGGTTTGTAGCGCAGTGCCTCAACCAACCGCGTCACCGCGTGCCCCCCACTCTCAGAAGAAACCATTATTAACTGAGCTACACGGTAACCGCAGGTACCTGTAATATTTACATAAATAACACTGTGTATTCCGTCTGATACAGCCCGTATTTATTATTTGCACTTTTAACTTGAATTTTAAGTTTTTATGTAAACAAACACGTGACGATAATCGGCTTGACCGAAACATGTATTGTTTTAAAAATAACAAATACAGAGTTTTTGAAAAATAATAGTAAATACAGGTTGGCTGAAACAGAACACACAGCGTTATTTATATAAGTGTGCATACACCACGGGATAGATCGCGTCAAATTACCAATTATGTATTCTTGACATCACCGGTACGCGGGCATCTATTATGGCAAACTTGATACATACAAGTACGATTCGAATGCACGTGAACACAAATACAGTACATGTCATCGTTATGGCGTAGAAATGTTTATTACCAAACTCAATACAATACCATTGTTCCTACTCTCAGACAAGTCATCATTCATCATGACAAATAACGTCCGTAGTTTAGCACCAAAATTTTATTTCATGATTTACAACTGATTCGACAAAAACAGCATTCACATACCTTTGTTTAATTGAAAAAAAGGAGATAAAAAGTTTGGTCGAATGGACAAAACACACCGATTATTTGTTCTAAGCCATCAGAAAAGATTTAAAAAATATACCATGTTATAACCAAAAAGTAAGAGAAAACGGTTTGCTGTCACACCTCAGTCAAACCGGTAAAAAATATTTCGACAAACTGTTTGAGAAGTGCACGGATAAAACGTACATGGCCCGCCTCAACACATTTACATATCACACCAAATCGGAGAACGTGTTACTGCTACACGATATATAAATACATTATGTATCAGACACAGGCATAGAATGTACAACAAATGTTTCGTATTTGTGGTAACTGTGCACGCATTATGCATACATTATGCGTTACGAGTTATATTTACGTTGATATTTGATTTATGTAGCTGGAAACATCTGAAATAAATTGTAGCATAAAGTTTGCACATTGGCAATGCCTACGTTCCTGTAATTAATTTACATTTTAATGACACGGTAACGTGAATAAAAAACGTACTGGCCTATAACACATCTGCTGTAAGCAGGATTTGCTGTTAATTACAAGCACAGAAAGAAATGTATCCATTCCAGCAAGAAAACATGTGGGCAACACCCCACTTATCATACCTAAGGGCAACTTGGGAGTGTGTGTGTCCCTAGCCTTAGTTATCCAGCATGAAAAACGCATGCGCCGTATTATATTGTCACCTGTGGCCTGTCTGGTTCTACCATATTTTTCTACATTGTCATAAAAGGCACGATTTTCGGACAAAAGTCACTGAACATACGATGTGTCTTGATTTTCTGTAAAAATGTGTCTGAAACATTTCTCATTCTAGGAATAACTGAACGAGATATTGTCGCAAATGTATGTAAGTCTTCATGTAAAGTACCGGTTATTCTTGTCAGATTTTAATCAAATATGAATTTCCTCCACAGATTTCCGAGAAATACACAAATACCAAATATCATGAAAATCCGTTAACTGGGAGCCTAGTTGTTCCACGCGGACGGACAGACAGACATACAGACATGACGAGGCTAATACTAGCTTTTCGCAATTTTGTGAACGCGCCTAAAAATCAGTTATGTCGGCCGTTTTTCAGCAATAACACTCTTGATATGATACAGGATGACCCACACTGAGTTACTGAAAAAGAAACACTGGACGCTGTATAAGACATGCACTTCGAAAATAGTAGTAAAATCAACTTACCGTATAATGTGATAAGTTATAGTATCAGATTACTGAACTGCTCCACCACACAGAATTCGTCACGGGTGTCTCTCTCAGTACAGTGAATATTAAGATATGACATTATGGAACGCAAGGCCGCACAGTACGGCACTTTGTAGCGAAATACACGTTCTCACATCGCATAAGGCTGCAATGTCGATAAACATCGTTGCTTTGGAGTGCAGACCCGAAGCATGAACTCACTACAAACGTCTACCACCAATCTGTTGTCAGTCTGACGCCATACAAAGATTACGCTGTCGCAAGTGGAGAGGAATTCGACGTCATTCGAGAGTTCAAAAAGGTCTTTAACGCTTTAAAGCCTAGCGGTAACTTTACGTACCATGAGGTTTAACATTAAAAAATTCTAGGTGGTGCCCACATTGCGTTTATGTGTTTTGTACGGATCGCAGAACAAACAGCAACTTTTGCCTTATAAAACATTAAGAGATTGGTTTTTATAACCGAAGTGGAGAGTGTTTACAGCGCGGTACGCGCTGAGTCCTTATGTAAAACAGATACGCTTCGTCTTTGAAGGGTTAAGCAGTAGAGTGATTTCTGGAAACGTGTTAGAGATAAGGCATTTTAGAGGCAATGGTGAAGTCGGTGGAAACTTCAAAGCACGTGAGCATGCAGGCAGAAGAGAAGGCTGGAGGTGACATCAATAATGAAACAATCCAAGCAACAGAGTGCAGTTCTTGTTGTTGCTGTTGCTGCTAAGCCGCTTGCTTTAAAATTTAGAACACTGTTCCACCTCAGTGTCTACGTGGTACTTCAAGTGTATGAGGAGACGCGGAGCAAACACAAACACTTCAGTTGCCCCCCCCCCCCCCCAAAAAAACCACCTTCCGAGTACCCGTCGTGTAGCTGGGGAGATCCATTTATTTCAGCTTAAGGTTTCACTTGGCTGCGTAAACAGCCGTGTCTGCTATGGCAGGGGGCATCACTATACATCTCCAGCCAGGTTTATGTACGTTCCGAAAAGTAATAATTTGGTTTAAAGCGACAGCGCACTGGTTAACATTTCTTGCCTACCTGAACTACTTCCAAATTTCTGTTTTTAAGCTGTACATCTTCTGCCTACGTGACTTACTACTCGAATAGACTTGAAGATAGTTTATTATTCAAGATATTAAGATGGCAAAGATTATAAACAACAATCCTATATAATTTTGACAAATTCTTGACGTACACTGACAGTCCACAATGGAGTTGTAGTGGTATAATGGCACTGTGGGTTTTACAATTTACAATTTACAATTTCACAAAGCTGTGTGCTAACGCTGTACATGTCTTTCAGTATATATTGGTGCCACCTGAAGATGGCTATAAATTACAGCCCAAAACATGTAGTAGTGGTTTTCTATTCATAGACAAGTGCAATTTGTTGGTAAGCTGAGGAAGTATTAGTTTCTTAAGATGGACTCTGCGCCACGGAGTTACCCTTTTAAAGCCTAGCGGTAAATTTACGTACCACCAGGTTTAACATTAAAAAATTCTACGTGGTGCCCACATTGCGTTTATGTGTTTTGTACGGATCTCAGAACAAACAGCAACTTTTGCCTTATAAAACATTAAGAGACTGGTTTTTATAACCGAAGTGGAGAGTGTTTACAGCGCGGTACGCACTGAGTCCTTATATAAAACAGACACGCTTCGTCTTTAAAGGGTTAACATACGAACACAACAAACACACGACGGAAAAGACCCGTCTGTCGGCTGGTGGACCAGAGGTCGGACATCAGAGGTGCCACTCGCGGTCACAATGTCCCGAGTGTTTCAGCGTGAGGACTGAGCACTTAGCTGTAGCCAGGATCGATAGCACACGTGCTATGCGCCTTAACTGATTAGCTGCCACGTGTACAGGGAACTTCACCTTTGCAGATGGTACCAAGGGGCGCTCTGTTTCCGACAGAATTATGGAGAACGCAAGCAATAAAGGAAATCAATTATCCGGAAAATAGACCTCGCAGAATCGATCACGGAACATTATTAAACCGCTTCCTATTTAGATTGCTTTCGAAACCATCCTTTTGTGTGCGGAGTACATCCAAAAGTGGAACTTCACCCACAACGGGCGGACAGACCCCAGTAGGCACGTGGCGTTTGTCTCGGATATCGGAAACACGAGGGAAACTTCTCACTACGTAACACTGCACACCAAAATAACCTGTATTTCTCAGATCAGAACACTACCATCTCCTGGAACGAACAATGAAGAAGAAAATAACAGTCCAGATGCATTTTATTTCTGACAGAAACCAACAATTTTTCCACAGCTGCGTTGGGGCCCACCCAGCCTCCTAGTCGACGGGTAATACGGGCTAACTGCCCACAGGTAAAGCGGCCGAGACGTGAAACTGATCACTCAAATCCATTTTGTGTCAAGGCCAAGGATTCGTGTAGCTGCACCCCCCCTCCTCTACACGCCTTCATGGTGCTGTGTTTAATTACACAAACGGGCCACTTTCCTTAACACAATTACACACTTAACACCTCCATGTTTTAATAAGAAACAATTTACGAGAGACTATGTTCTTCTTGGTACCGTTAATGACAGAAACGCTTTCAACGGTGACACGATGCAAGTAGTACTTAAATTCCCAGCACGACTGTCAGCGAAGTTGGGAGGTATTATGCATTATGGCTACAAGGAGAACAGCATACATGGATACAAATGTCGCTGAGTCATAACTACCTAACTAAGTAACTAACTAACTAACTAACTAACCAACCAACCAACTAACCAACTAACTAGCTAGCTAGCTAGCTAACTACCTACCTAACTAGCTAGCTAGCTAAGTAAGTAACTAACTAACTAACTAACTAACTAACTGACTAACTAACTACCTACCTAACTAACTAACTAACTAACTAACTAACTCCATGGAACACAGTCCTTTTCGAGAAGCTAACAGACCCTCAGCTAGTCAAGAAATCCACTCATGTTACAGAACCCGAAGATTCATTACCACATTCACAACAGCCCGCCACCTTCCCTATCCTGAACCAGATCAATCCAGTCCATGTCCCCCATCCCACGTCTTTATAATACATTTTAATATTATCCTCCCATCTACGGTTGGGTCTTCCAACTGGTGTAGCCGATACATGTCGATAAATGAATGAAACAGAAACCTACTAAAACATATGAAGAGAAAGAAAGGCGGAAGAAACTGGGAATATAGAATATCACAAACCGAACGTGCTATTCTATACGTAACACAATGCACGGTTTCAGTAATATAAAAAACTGGAAATAATTAAGAACGAATATGTATCTCATTTACTCGCACAAGCGACAATGATCCATACCCTTCTTTAGCATCCCACATAAGAGACTCTGTCGCAAGTCGGGGACAAAGCACACTACTGTCAAAAGTCAGCAGCGACACAAAATTGTCTAACGTATGGGTTTTCGAAGCAATCTACAGCGTAAGCAGGTGTCTCTATCTAAACTTTTTACGCTATTGCAAAGCTATGTACATCAGGGACTTCGACTATTATGTATTAGCTATATGGAGCTCGTACTTGGAATTCCTCTGTTTTGCCTTTAAATAAACACGAGTTTTAACCGTTGAGCACAGCGACAGGGACAAAAATTAATTAATAAACCAGAGAGCATGTACACAAAAGAAACGGCAACTACAGCAGAGCAAGTATATTGCACAGCAACATCCTGACGTGGTGATAAATTATTGGAAAAGTTACATAAAAAACTGTTCAGCGAACACAGACAAATTTAGCCTATTCCAGTAAACTCATAAATTCCCCAACACAATTTCGACGTGCTATAATGGAGGTTCTCAGCACTCAAGAAATCAAATGTAACGTATTCAATTAAACGTCAGACGAATGAGCAAATTAACGTGGAAGCTGAATTTGATGGAACATTAGAGGTAATGGTGAAACATGCACACATAATGAAGCACCGGTCCGTGCGCCAATGATCAGAACTGTCGGCCAACTTCTCCATCCTACAAGAATTTAAAACGATGCTATTAATAACGGCATCGTGAGGAGTGTATCTGAGCACCTGGATACACAGCACAATTAAGAGGAGCCAGCAAGCACAGGAATAATCCACCTGTTAGCATTGACAAGTGCAATCCACATTAAATGCGACGGTAAAACGTCCAACGGCTTTTAACGAACATCGACTTACAGTTATCATTACGCCAGAAAGACAAATAGCCCTTTAAAGACGAAGCGTATCTGTTTTACGTAAGGACTCAGTGCGTACCGCGCTGTAAACACTCTCCACTTCGGTTATAAAAACCAGTCTCTTAATGTTTTATAAGGCAAAAGTTGCTGTTTGTTCTGAGATCCGTAAACAACACATAAACGCAATGTGGGCACCACGTAGAATTTTTTAATGTTAAACCCGGTCGTACGTAAAGTTACCGCTAGGCTTTAAAAGGTTAACAGCCACTTAAAGCTCAGCGGTAACTACACACACTACCCGCTGACACGTCACAAAACTCAGAAATTTTCCACACGGTAAGTTTGTGTGTTTCATAAACAAAACGAACTCCGGTTAATTCCCCAAACAACACTCACCATTTTAAGGCTAAAGTTAATCTACATTACATACAATGAATCAGGACGTATCTCACAGAGAACACAATCTGCTTCTATCACAACGACAAAATTAATACAATCAGTTCATACAGACAATGTTAAAAATAAGTTTATTTATTTACAACTTTATTCATTTTTAACATTCGGTGTACAAACTTGTTGTATTAATTTTATTTGCGCCTGTAAATTTATTTATAACTATGTATACATAAATTGGTTGTATTAATTTTACGCCCAGTCCCCTGCATAAGGTGGCGATTCATTGCTAGAACATGTAGAACAGTCCATTTCTATTGATGATTTCTGATTCTACATAAACTGTGGCGGGGGGGGGGGGGGGCACACGGTGGTGCAGTTCGTCCAGACACTGCGTTACAATCTGGGAGGGTTGCGGGTTCAATTCCCAATTGGGGTCATTGGGCATTTTCATTGACTTAATCCTCCCAGCCGCAATACGGCCCCTGGGATCGACACAGCCTCAAACAGAAATGACTACCAGGAATATCTCCTGGGGGGGGGCGGCCCCCCAGGGCGTAGGGTTAACGACCTTACCGCCGACTGTCTATAAGCTCCGGGGGCTTCAACCTCCTGGAACCCTCAGAGCCTGTCTAAGCCTGTACAGGGAATGCTTTACCTTTACATAAATTATATGTTGGTAACTATATTTTTTACTATATAAAGGTGGTGGAATTTTCAATATATATGGGATTCCCAAACTGTGGCCCTAGGAACACCAGTGGTCTGCGAGCTTCATTCACATTAGGCATCAGTTGTCCTGCGATACGACACTTCGTCACTGGGTATTTGGTTGCAGACGTTTTGAAACAGCTAAGTGGTCTCATTTCAAAGGCCGAAAGGCACAAGAACCGCTGTCTCGAAACGTCGGGAATAAAACACTCACTGACGCAGTTTCATATGCCAGAAGAAGGGATATCTGTGGAATAAATTACTAAGCGGATAGTCATACGGGAATAAGACAAGCATAACTGTGACTTGAATGTGTCTTTCCTTTGGCCGTAAACTGAAACATCAGAATCACAGCCACAGAATTTTCAAATTTCGTTCGAGATAACACCCGCTCATACAACGATCTTGCACCAAACAGAAATCTCAAGATTCTGCCCGAATCGATCGAATGGCCACCAACTGCTATGCCTACGGTCGTCTTGTAGCATAGAATGTGCCGATGGCTCTGACATTTATCACGGCTTCAACCACTTCAACCACTTCAACCACTTCATCGTTCCATTTTTCCGTCCATTTTTCCCCGCTCCAAACCTCATCTCATTACTGGTCCGGCGGAATGGACGTCCGCTACAACCAGGAATGATGGTCGCTGCAACACAGTTCCAGTACATAGTTTACTCTGCACTGAATTATTTATTTCAAAGCAACAGCGCCGTTTCTGCGGTTACTGCCGGCCGCATGTCACACGTGTTTTAAGTTCGTGTCTATCTCGCTCTGCACTAGAAAAGGCCACGGCTTATTCAAAATATTACTAAAACTCGGTTGAAGAAAAAAATGTGATTAACCCTTTAAAGACGGAGCGTATCTGTTTTATATAAGGACTCAGTGCGTACCGCGCTGTAAACACTCTCCACTTCGGTTATAAAAACCAGTCTCTTAATGTTTTATAAGGCAAAAGTTGCTGTTTGTTCTGAGATCCGTACAAAACACATAAACGCAATGTGGGCACCACGTAGAATTTTTTAACCCTTTAAAGACGAAGCGTATCTGTTTCATATAAGGACTCAGTGCGTACCGCGCTGTAAACACTCTCCACTTCGGTTATAAAAACAAGTCTCTTAATGTTTTATAAGGCAAAAGTTGCGGTTTGTTCTGAGATCCGTACAAAACACATAAACGCAATGTGGGCACCACGTAGAATTTTTTAATGTTAAACCTGGTGGTACATAAAGTTACCGCTAGGCTTTAAAAGGTTAAAGTACAGGTAAAAATCGTTACGATTCTAACGATGATATATAACATCTACCGCCGGAAGCATGGATGTCTGTCTCTTGTGAGTGCTGTGTGTTGTCAGGTAGAGGTCTCTGTGATAGGCTGATCACTCGTCCAGAGGAGTCCTACCGAGTGTGGTGTGTCTGAGTGTGATCGTGAAGCGTCGATAATGAGGAGGCCCTGGCCCACTGTACCTGTCGAACCACGATAAAAGAAATATTATCATCGGGAAAACTTTACTTTATGGACTCCATCCACCGTCCCTTGTTAACCCTTTAATGACTCTCGCGTTTAAATTCCAACTGCTGCCCAGAAAGGATGGCGTTTTAATTTATACTACCCTTAAATGCATTAACGGCCGTACAGTGCACCGAGGCCGGCAGCATGTGAAGAATTAAAGGTCCGTACCGTGCACAGAGGCAGAAATTGAAGAGTTAAAAATAAAAACGTTATGTTTAGTGGTCGGAAACAAGGTCGGTGCCCCACATCAAGATAAAGTTTAGCTTAAAACGTGTGCAAGTTTCGGTTTGTCACTCCTGAAACAAACAACAGCCAACACGAAAAAAAGTCACATATTATACACATCTAACACTTTAAAGACGAAACGTATCTGTTTTATATAAGGACTCAGTGCGTACCGCGCTGTAAACACTCTCCACTTCGGTTATAAAAACCAATCTCTTAATGTTTTATAAGGCAAAAGTTGCTGTTTGTTCTGAGATCCGTACAAAACACATAAACGCAATGTGGGCACCACGTAGAATTTTTTAACCCTTTAAAGACGAAGCGTATCTGTTTCATATAAGGACTCAGTGCGTACCGCGCTGTAAACACTCTCCACTTCGGTTATAAAAACCAGTCTCTTAGTGTTATATAAGGCAAAAGTTGCTGTTTGTTCTGCGACCCGTACAAAAGACATAAAGGCACTATCAGTGCAATGTGGAAATTTTCAACTTTAAACCAGGCGCTACGTAAAGTACCCGCTAGGCTTTAAAAGGTTAATAGTTTTCCAAACAACAACCAACGACTCTATTTGCAATAACTTTTTTTTCAGTCGCATTTGAGTGATCCCGAATTCAAAAACCAACCCAGATATTGTCTACTCTGAGTTCTTTAGGAGGCTGTGTCAGTACCAGTGATAAAATCAGAGCCCCGTATAAGGTACAACAAGTCCAGACCTACGCCGTTGCCAGCCCATCTGCTGGTACGGCGACCCATGCCGGACAGCTTTTGACCGAAGTGCCGGACAAAAAGAGATACAATGGTTCTGCAGGTTGGGTGCTGGGCGTGGGGTTCACCCTCACCCTGTCAAAACTGTACTGTCTCGAAACCAGGGCAACGGGACATCCATGACCCGAAAACTTGGCGAAATGGCGTAAAATAAAAGATATGACACAAGAACCACAATGCTGTCAAACTGTTACGGCGCGGATGTCCACTTGTTCACTGCAGCCCACTTGTTGGCTGCCGGAAGCTGTCCAAACGAAGTTAATCGAAAATGAGGGGGCGTAAATTAAGAAGTGGTGTATACTGATTGACAAGTGGCATTAAAGCAAAAATTCGTAAAACAATGGCTGCGTGTAGTTACGGCATGAATAATGAGGCGCAAGAAGAACGCAGTATGTAGTGACTCCTGAAAAGGAGAAAGATAATCGGAAAAATTAGGCAGCTGCAATACGAATTCTATAAAACACGGACCCAATTACGTGCAATTCTGCCCCTCTGAAGTCTCAGAACTGAAGCATTACTCACACTAAGGACAAGATCCGCAGGTCTCATTGTAACAAACGCCGGACACCAGAACGCCTTTTTGAAAGGCATTTTGCCCGCCTTTGCTATTCTATGACACATTCGTACAGCGAACAGGACAGTGCACACGTGTGTGTGTGTGTGCGCGCGCGCGCGCGCGCGCGCGTGTGTCTGTCTGTCTGTCTGTCTGTCTGTCTGTCTGAAAGTGAGATACAGAACAACAGAATTTCGACGACAGCTCCGGGCCACCCTTCAGACTACCCCTCGTTATCTAAACCCGACGTCCCATTTTTCAAACAAGCGCCACAAACAAGAACTAACAGAGTTCTGAACCCAATTTTAACGGAATCTGAAGGCCCATACTAAGTAAGTCCACAGCATTTACAGCACTGTTTTAAAACTTCTTGAGCATTATTGTTTGACTTCTTTCAAGTTCCCGCGGAAAAGAGACGTCCAGTTTCTAGGCACTGTGAGGAAAACAGGCACAACAACCGTCTTACAGTACCTGAATTAAAACTATACAAAGTAGAAAGATTTACCCCTCTAAGACGAAGCGTATCTGTATTATATAAGGACTCAGTGCGTACCGCGCTGTAAACACTCTCCACTTCGGTTATAAAAACCAATCTCTTAATGTTTTATAAGGCAAAAGTTGCTGTTTGTTCTGAGATCCGTACAAAACACATAAACGCAATGTGGGCACCACGTAGGATTTTTTAATGTTAAACCTGGTGGTATGTAAAGTTACCGCTAGGCTTTAAAAGGTTAAACAGATATCTGGAGTGCGAGGTACCAGTTCCGCTTCGAATAAAAAAATGGATTAGCCTACGTGTCACAGGCCCTATATCCTACGCAGAGGCACTGTACTGACTGAGCTATCCAATTTTTGCATCATATGAACATAGCTATTTTTCGTTTAGAGACAGCGACGAGTTTAACAGACACATAAAAAGCAATTCCATTTATCACATAAATAACACATAGGCCATAACGACACCATAAGCCTATAAATCAAACCACCATGACTCCATAATTAACATGCAACTAGCAAAGTCCCTGTAAAAGCCGCTACACTCAACACTCAGTATAGCAGGTCCCTGGTACAAGGCTGGGTACAAAATGCAGCCGACGCAGTTCTTCAGTGTGAGGCTGGAACGGATATTACAGCATGCCGTAAAGTTCACTTGACACTACAGGCAAAATGGTGATTGAACCTTATTGACACGGTAATGCATTTATTTCCCTGTTTGAAAAGTTCATATTTTGCGAACTCTGACCAACCGCCCAAAAATAAATTACCGTCCCTGAAACAGGGCAACCACGTGTTGTTAAACATCGAGTATCAGTTACTTTTGATCCACCCTGTATACAATATTTTCAAGAAAATGTCACAGAAGTGACAATTGTTTTAAAGAACACACCATGTTAGTTACAAACGAACCCAATCACGAAACAAGTTGCTGTTTTCTCGTATATTTTTAAGCCTGATCCGTACGACGGCTTGTTCAATAAGCCGAAACACGTAGATCTCTGGATATTAAAACACATTTTCTAAAAATACAGTACTGAATGGTGGACCATTTGTTCATTTTTTTTAATATTACTTATCGCATGTACGTTATTTTATGCCCTGCACGTTCCTATAGGCCCATTTAAACACGACGTGAACATCACGGCTATGATATCGTCACAGAGTTACTGTGAATTTAAGTACCAAGTACCAGGAAGAGGGGTAGACCAAGAACAACCTGGAAAGGAACGATGGAAAGGGAACTGCAAAAGGTCTGAATGAGATGGAAAGAGGCGAAAAGAATAGCCTTACATAGAACCAAATGGAGCGGCTTCATGAAGAACCAATGTTCCACACAGGAACAAACGGAGAGGATGGGAAGGGGAAGGGGAAGAGCAACAAGAACAAGCAGAATAAGAAGAACAATAAGAACAAGAAGAAGAATAACAAGAACAAGAAAAAGAACGAGAAGAATAACAAGAAGAACAAGAAGAAGGAGAAGAAGAATAACAAGAACAAGAATAACAAGAAGAATAAGAACAAGAAGGATAACAACAAGAACAAGAACGAGGAGAATAACAAGAAGGAGAAGAATAACAAGAAGAACACGAATAACAAGAAGAATAAGAACACGAAGAATAATAAGAACAAGAACGAGAAGAAGAATAACAAGAAGCATAGCAAGAAGGAAAAGAATAACAAGAACAAAAATAACAAGAACAAGAATAAGAAAAACGAGAAGAACAAGAAGAATAACAAGAACAAGAACAACAAGAAGGACGAGAAGAAAAGAAGAAGAAGAAGAAGAAGAAGAAGAAGAAGAAGAAGAAGAAGAAGAACAACAACAACAACAACAACAACAACAACACAACAACCAAGTGCTGCCCACAAACAATCTCGTGTCAGCTACTGGCAAACATGGACAATATGACTGGCCCATTCTACAGAATCCAGTCACGTAACTCACGAAAGATTCCAACAAACAAACCAGTTAATAGATAACAATCGCACTGCCTGCAATATTTAGTTTAAATTTATGGAACTTCGAAAATTGGAGTCTATTTATAGCGGATACCACATCTGTTATAATCCGCAATTAATTAATATGGATCCGGCCACTCTGCATTAAACAGACACACGCACATTAGTACCGTCTGGCTAAAAGCTAATGAAAAACTGTTTCATTTATTTGCACCACACAAGTTTTGGATCATTACCAAATGATCCGGAACGGGGTGGTATCACATTACTAAAGCCATCACTACTGCTTCCACGTCACCACCACTACCACCCATCGCGCTTGCAACTGCAGCACTGGTTCATGATTCTTTTATGGCGCACCGGGTACAACCAGCAACTGATGATGACCAGTGTATAAACGTGAAGTGACAAAGTACATCACACGAGCTATTCACTCACTTGAGCCTTCGGTGACCCCGGGGCTGAAATTCTAACTAATGTCCAGGGCTAAAGAATTTTTAAATGCATGTTGCCTTTAAAATCATTCACCACCGTATGGTGCACTGACGTCGGCAGGGAAAAGTTCAGTGACGTGTCACAAAACTGACGTTACTACCCACCAGTATCAACTACAGTATAAGATTACACTTGGGAGGCCACGGGTTCAAACCCCATTCCAGTACCCAGTCATATAGGCTTAGGTTCCTTTTTTAGGCGCGTTCGCCAAATTGCGAAACGCGACTATTATGTTCAACATGTCTGTCCGTCTGTCCGCATGAAACATCTCGGCACCCACTAGACGGATTTTCATAAAATTTTATGTTTGAGTATTTTTGGAAACTCTGTCGAGAAAATTCAAGTTCCTTAAAATCCCACAAGAATAACGCGTAGTTTACATGAAGACCTGCGTACATTTATGACAATATCTCGCTGAATTCTTCTTAGAATGAGAAATGTTTCAGACAAAAGTTGTAGAGAAAATCAGAACACACATTTTGTATTACATAACTTTTTCCCCAAAAATCGTACCGTTTATGAGATAATGTGGAAGAATACGGTACAGCCAGACTGGCCACTTCTGGCAATATAATACAGCGCATGTGCTTTGTATGCTGGATAACTAAGGCTACAGACACACACTCATAATACACAATGTCCACTGCTTTTCCACGGCAACAATGGTTACGCGAACGCACCTCAATGTTAAGAAATACACACATTGCCTGTCTCGTTATATGCAATCTACTGACACTTTAATTTAACCACCCGCAACATTCTGCACACTTAATCTACACGTTCACGCGGACACGTGAAGCAAGGTCGCACCTCTTGGATGACCATGTCAGCCTGCAAACAGCAAGAACGACAGTAAGTAATTTACATTAGTATGGATTGTGTGGGCCTAATTACTGATCAGGCTGTTTATCTACCCTTATGGTTATTTACGTAGCAGGGGCTAAATTAGAGAGGGGGAGTGAAATTGAAAACAGAGGTTAGGGAAGGCCAAAAAACCCTATCCAGCGATATACCTGGGCAAAGCAAGAAATGGATCAATGGCGAGATGAAACAGCGCTCTAACCACTAGACGAATGTGCAACCCCTTGAATGTATGGTTCTGTTTTGCCGCGTTAATGCTGGAGTTAATGGTAGAACAATTAGAAATGCGGAAGAAATTAATGGCATGTTTTTATCAGACGAGAAGTTGACTAACGGAACTAGACACATACAAAACATTTGCAGCCTCTTAAATTCGCATCTCTTCACGACACGCAATTTTCATATGCTGTTTTATTCCACAGACTCTATTCCACGTACAGTTCTCTATACAATTTTGTATGCTGACGATCCCACATTTTGTAATAAACACTCTGCTACGTCAAAATCTATATTTTAAACGCACAAACACACGTTAGTCTCAATTCCTGTACGAACTACCGCGTAATTTCTTTTATCGCCTTCTACACTGCCGAGTTAATGCTGCCTCTTAACCCAAAATGTAATATTTATGTCCACATAAACAAAAACAACAGATATATAAAATATACGAATAGCCAAACGAAAAATAAGTGCGTATAATTCAGTAACGGAGTTTATACGTTGAACAAATGTTACACAGACTGCACTAATCGCATAGCACTGCAGTGAACGTGCGACATCAAATGAACAGAAATTTCTGGTCACTGGGACAAGCACCAATCACAGAGATTCAGTAAGGTCCGTGTTTCATAAACAAATGACCTGTAAGTTAGGAAGTGGGAGTGGCTATTTCTAAAAACACGCGGATTTCCCAGAATAATTTTTTCCCCATGGCGTAACAGCCCCCAGTCGGCCAGGGCCACCTCATTATCGAGGCTTCACGATCACACTCAGACACACCACACTCGGTGGGACTCCTCTGGACGGATGATCAGCCCCTCGCAGAGACCTCTACCTGACAACATACAACACTCACAAGAGAGAGACATATATGCCCCTGGCGGGATTCGAACCCGCAATCCCAGCAAGCGAGTGGCCGCAGACCCACGCCTTACACCATGCGGCCACTGTCGAATATGTGACACGCATGTTAGGGTCACAATCCTCCAAAACACGGCATGGCAGCACCATAAAACTACTGACATCACACGAATAGCATTAAAACTAAATTTGCGTTCTGATCTAACTTGCAGGTCCAACCAGTACGGCACTTTCAGATAACACCGCGTTCTGTAAGATTAGCCAACATTTCTACACCAGCAGGACGTTTGTAATGTTTAACGCCAAGGGGGGAAAACCAATTCTGGATCCGCAAATATACAGCGCGGCATTCATTACTGTTATCACAATACATCGCACGGATTACTCCAACTGGCCACTTCCTCTTCCGGTTACAATGTACTCTTCAGTCTAATTAATGTATCAGATAACAGGTAGCCGCCGCGCAGTGCCCGGGACGTTTGAGGAACACAGTTTCCGGTCGCTCTAACACTGGGCTTGCTGGTTCGAATCCCTCTTCGGGATTACATAAGTGCCTATGATAATTGTGTATCTGTGTTGCTCTGTGTAGGCAGGCGTGTTCTGATTGGCAGTACACGAAGAGGCCTTATTGAATGCATGAGAATTACTCGCGGTCTAAATAATAATGCTGAAATGCAATATGCCAGACGGCATGATATGTAATATCTGAAGAAGAGAAAGATGCGGCAACGCTGCAACGTAAAACGAATTTAGGTACACGTGAGACAGACTAACTAACTAACTAACTAACTAACTAACTAACTAACTAACTAACTAAACTAACCAACCAACCAACCAACCAACCAACCAACAAACGAAACTAACCAACTAACGAACTAAGCAACTAACTAAACAAACAAACAAACAAACAAACAAACAAACAAACAAACAAACTAACTAACTAACTAACTAACTAACTAACTAACTAACTAACTAACTAAACTAACCAACCAACCAACCAACCAACCAACCAACAAACGAAACTAACCAACTAACGAACTAAGCAACTAACTAAACAAACAAACAAACAAACAAACAAACAAACAAACAAACAAACAAACTAACTAACTAACTAACTAACTAACTAACTGACTAACTCCATGGAGCAGAGGCCTTCTTGAGAAGCTAACAGGTTCTCAGCTAGTCAAGAAATTCCCCCAATTTTATGGAACCCGCAGGTTCATTACCGCATTCACAACAGCCCGCCACCTGTCCTTATCCTGAGCCAGCTCAATCCAGTCCATGCCACCATCCCACATCTTGAAGATCCATTTTAATATTATCCTCCGATCCACGCCTGGGTCTCCCAAGTGATCACCTTCCCTCAGGTCTCCCCACTAAAATCCTGTATGCACCTCTCTTTTCCCCCATACGTGCTACATGCCCCGCCCATCTCATTCTTCTCGATTTGATTACCCGAATAATATTTGGTGATGAGTACAGGTCATTAAGTTCCTCGTTATGCAGTCAGTTTCGTGAGAAAGACTGGCGCTGATTAAACTGTCCATCAGTGTAGGTACTGCTTTTCCCGTTTTCACCTGCGTTTTCTTTAGCCTGAAACGACAGACGATGTGTAGAATACCTTGTCACGACTATTGTATCGTCACATAGTTTAAAGCTGAATATATTTCAGACGACGCCAATACATTCACTTAATGCCACGGCAATCGTCCATACTACGAGACGTATGGCAGGATGAGAATTAATGTACTGGAAATAATATAAAATACAGATTTTGATTAACAATTCCATGATTTTAGAAATTAATAAGTTTCTTATATATATTTTTCTCTGGTCACTACAGCCAATTCGGACGTATGCCGCCTCGTTCTTGAGCTATCTAAATCTCTCTCTCTCTCACACACAAACATACACACACACACACACCCGGTATACTCCTCTGAACGAGTGATCAGCACGTCGCAGAGGCCGCTACCTACACAACACACAACAAACACAAGAGACGAACATCCATGCCCTCAGCGGGATTCGAACACGCGATCCCAGCAATCAAGCGGCTGCAGACCTACGCCTTACGCAGCCACCGTGATCGGCACGTTGCCTATACAGAAGGCCAGAAATGTTAAGTCTTCAGCGAAGCTGGGGGTTGGATTCCAACTGCTGGTGAGGACGGAGGGGTTTCAGATTTTTAGCGCCCTTAACCTTTTAAACCCTAGCGGTAACTTTACGTACCGCCAGGTTTAACATTAAAAAATTCTACGTGGTGCCCACATTGCGTTTATGTGTTTTGTACGGCTCTCAGAACAAACAGCAACTTTTGCCTTATAAAACATTAAGAGACTGGTTTTTATAACCGAAGTGGAGAGTGTTTACAGCGCGGTACGCACTGGGTCCTTATATAAAACAGACACGCTTCGTCTTTAAAGGGCTTAATGCATTCACGACTATACGGTGCATCGACACCGGCAGCATTTGAAGAATTAAAGGTCCGTACACTGCACCGAAACTGGAAGTGAAAGGTTAAATAAAAACAAAAGTTTGTTTACGTAGCACATTATTAATCTGTCTCCAGTTGACTACACACAGGCACTACACATTAAACCCGCGCAGAGCATCGGAGAAACCAAGTTATAACCAGAAGCAGAATAATCACGTTACGGGGGGTTCTGATCGGTTCAGAGAAGGAAGGTGCATCAGCCGATGTGACTCAGCTGTCGGTTAATCTCATTTCCAGGGCTACGGGAAATTGAGTAGCGCTGTGAACATTTTCTTACTTGAAAATGCTGAACGGATTTTCCACCGTAACTGCAGATCAAGTCAAGAAATTGATCGGAAATATCAATAATATTCAAACGAGGAAAGGTGAACTCTCTACCCAGACCCTTACCACCCACTTCTATACCAGCAGCACTGACATTACTTGCAGCTGCTCCAACATGCTCGTGTTACGGCCGAAAAAAATTAAACCTCCCTGCAACATCACACTCAGTACAGGCTGTATTTCAGAATGGGTGGTACCTGGTTCGATTTTGCACCGGAGCAACTGCAATACCGAGTTGCTTTTCGTTGTTTTCCTAAGATTTTCCACGCGAATTCCGGAATTATATCTTTAGAAAGGCTATAACTAACTAACTAACTAACTAACTAACTAACTAACTAACTAACTAACTAACTAACTAACTAACTAACTAAATCCATGGAGAAGAGGCATTCTTGAGAAACTAAGAGTTTCTCAGCTAGTCAAGAAATTACCCGCATTTTATGGAACAAGGACGTTCATTACTGCATTCACAACAGCCCGCCACCTGTCCCTATCCTGAGCCAGTTTAATCCAGTCCATTCCCCCATCCAACGTCTTGAAGATCCATTTTACTATTATCCTCCCATCTACGCCTGGATCTCCCATGTGGTCGCCTTCCCTCAGGTCTTCCCACCAAAATCCTGTATGCACCGCCTTTCCCCCTTACGCGCTACATGCCCCGCCCATCTCATTCTCGATTTGATTACCCGATTAATATTTGGTGATAAGTACAGGTCATTAAGTTCCTCGTAATGTAGTCTTCTCCACCCCCCTGTCGCCTCCTCCCTCTTAGGCCCAAATATCCTCTTCAGCACCCTATTCTCGAACACCCTCAGTCTTTTTTCCTCCCTCAGTGTGACAGACCAAGTCTCACACCCATACAAAACAACAGGTAAAATTATAGTTCTGTATACCCTAACCTACCTCCACCCTCTGCGTTCCTTAATGGTATGGTGAAGTGTAAACTTGGCCGTGCCATGGTTCGGGCGGCCCGGATTCGATCCCGAGTCGGTCCATGTGGCATCAGTGGTGGACAAAGTGGCGCTGGGACAGGTTTTCCCCCGAATATATCGGTCTTCCTCCCCATATACATTCCACCGGTGTTTCATTACTTGGAAAAATGAAAAAACTGATCACCGTTGTCTTTGTGTTGAACACAGGGTTCCACAATAAACCTTAAAGCTGCGGTGCGTCCGTAGCGTCTTCTGCGGGGCCCTTCTGCACAGATAAGGGTTCACTTTACCTTCGCTTTCCCTATAATTGTGCCTTATGTTCGTGCAGTTGGTAACAACTGTGTTTGTATCAGTCAATCTGATCTGTGTGTCCCCTGTTCAAAATCACAGGTCAGGCGTTACAGCAGTACCAGCCATTCAATGCTACTTCAAACCCCGTTACTGCAAACACTGAGCCACCAACACAATGACCTGCAGTTGAATGACAGTTCATTAGTGCTACAGTGCCAGCTGTCAGTCATCGCAAACCGACCGTTATGTGGGAGAGCTGTGCGGTATCTTAACACTCATCACATCCCCGAATCATCTCCAACAGAACAGACTCCAGGCAGCAACAGGCAGCACCACATTATAGTGAACAGTTCAGTCAGGTATACTCGTACAACACTTTTTTTTTGCGACACAAAATAAAACACGTTAGGAAGCGTATGCGCCGTGTAGCAGTTCTTAAAATTTCAACCCGTTTGGCTTATATCTGGAAATGTAATATTTAAGGGAAGGGTGTACTAAGTAACTAACTCAATGGAGAAGAGCTCCTTCCTAAGAAGCTAACAGTTCCTTAGCTAGTCAAGAAATTCACCGAATTTTCTGGAATCCGAAGGTTCAATACCGCATTCACAACAGCCCGGCACTTGTCCCTATCGTCAGCCAGATCAATCCAGTGCATACCTCCCCATATCATTTCCTGAACATCCACTATAATATTATCCTCCCATCTATGACTAGGTTTTCAAAGTTGTATCTTCCCCTCAGGTGTCCACACCAAAACCCTATATGCACCTCGCCTGTCTCCCATATGCACCACATGCCCCGCTTATGTAATGCAACGGTGTACTGAGCACAAAATATTTGTTTTTCTCTACAACGCATATTTAAAAACAGCTTTCGGTTTGATAAACATTCAAAGAATTGAATTTATCCGAAATTTCAATCACGCTAACAGTACGAATGCAGTTCTTTAAAAGTCAATGCAGATGAAAGGTGGTTTAGGATTAAGTAATTTACCAACGTGCTTCTTGAAAGAAAAGCTTAATTATGGTAGAAATGGGTTAAGTGAACCCCCCTTATTTTGTTGACCGCGAGAGCACTTCTGTTGATATTGAAATGTTGACAAGATGAAAACACTGTTTTAGCCCAATATTTCTGTTATAACATTCCAAAGTACAGCCGTCTGTATTCAAGAAAATAGGATCAAAGCCGGTAACAAGTCCTCGGGCGCATTTGAACCCCGGCCTTTGCTTCAGTGCCTAACAGAGCGACGCTTCAAAATTAAAATTCGGTTCCCCAGATCTATTTCCCCTGGATAAGGGAAATATTTTCTACATGCGAGCCTAGGGCTTTAGAAGTACTGAGAATGGCATTTCACCTTAGTAAAGAAAAAAAAAACACCAAACACGAAAGAGAACCGAACAGAAATTATAACATGCAGTGCAATGTGAAAGGCCAGGCAACTTCAAGGAACGGAATTCTCGCCAATTCATCACATTAATAATTCCTTTTGACTAACATCACCTGAAATATTAACGCCGTGACAGGCCAACTGTTTAACTTATTCTCCTCATTCTCCCCTCGGCCTAGTGAATTTTTACGCTCATGCTGCCTGCTCCATCAACTCTCATCCATACATTTGGTCTCTCCATCTCTTTCTCGGACGACCTCTGTTTCTTTTTCCAATGGACTTAAAATACTCCAATAACAGTGGTTTTGTCTGTTTTCCTTTCCACAGGTTTATTTTTCTCAATAGTTACGGGCATCCTTACGTTCATTTTAAATTTCTTAATTAACGCTTAATAAACACACCGACAACCTGCACAAAGCCTAGGCCACATGTCTTTGTAGACCGCACACACTTCACCTCTATACAAGAGACAGGATTTTATACACGAATGCCAAATTATATTTTCCTATACAGTGAGAGGGCAGCCCTTCAGCACGCAGCCCTTCAGCACGCAGCCCTTTAGCACGCAGCTCTTCAGCACGCAGCCCTTTAGAACGCAGCCCTTCAGCACGCAGCCCTTTAGCACGCAGCTCTTCAGCACGCAGCCCTTTAGAACGCAGCCCTTCAGCACGCAGCCCTTTAGCACGCAGATCTTCAGCACGCAGCCCTTTAGCACGCAGCCCTTCAGCACGCAGCCCTTCAGCACGCAGCCCTTTAGCACGCAGCTCTTCAGCATGCAGCCCTTTAGCACGCAGCCCTTCAGCACGCAGCCCTTCAGCACGCAATGTCCCACGACAAAATTATAATGCAAGATCATCGGTTACATTCAATTTTGTTACGTATTTTGCTCAAAAAATTTCAAATGTAATTACAATTTAAAATTAAATTTTACACAGGCATTAGGTCTACCATAGTATAAACTTTTACAAAAATTATGTAGAAAATGACACACAAAAGGATAATGTCGATTAAGTGTCTGGAGGCATTTTAATAGAGCAATACTTCGTATACTGCATTCAGCAACAATTCTGCAAGCTTAGATCCTTTACGTCCAACCAAGACCGTTGTACTGGCACCCATTAGGCTACATTCGCGCAAATACGGCAAGTAACAAGGCAGGAAATCCACCAAAAATCCAAACTTTACAATTCAACAGAGGCAGTTAACATTATTATACATGAATGCAAGCCGGTTCAAATCTTTTAGACCAAGATTACCCTGAATTATACTTCAAGTTTCAGTCCGTACCGCGCAGTAAACACATCGTCACTATGTTATGAAAACCAGTCAGTTAATGCTGTATACGGAAATAATCGCTGTTTGCTCTGAGATCCACACAAAACACATAAATACACTGTGTGGGCAGAACGTGGCATTTAAAGACCCAGTCCGTACCGCGCAGTAAACACATCGTCACTATGTTATGAAAACCAGTCAGTTAATGCTGTATAGGGAAATAATCGCTGTTTGTTCTGAGATCCACACAAAACACATAAACACACAGTGTGGGCAGAACGTAGAATTTTTGAATGTTAAACCTTGTGGTATATATAGTAACCACTTGGCTTTAAAGGGTTAAATTCAAAACACGTATGATTTTTAAGGTCGAAGAAACAATGTACCACCCCACCTGCCTGTACGTCCTCCTAGACCTGAAGTACAACTACTTGGGTACACTCTGGTGACGAAGACAAATCGTTCCGATGGCAATTAATTATTCAGTCATCCGATGTAATTATGATCCATTTATCTCTATAATAAACGCAACTGTGTCTAGATGACATGGAGCGGCATTATATCATGAACATGTCACAGGCGTATGACGACTTCTTTTTCATGTTTCTAGTTGCATAAAGTGCGCAAATCTACACGCGTGTCCAATTGGTAACAGCATTCTCGGAACTCTGTTGAACGGATGACCTCAGGCGACATTTCAACATGTAAATTCACTGTAATTTTTAAAGCAACGAACAGCATTTTTTTTAAACTGTAGAACGTGCAATTAGGAATTCCCAAGAGAAGCAGGGCAAGGAAATTGAAATCGAAGTGAAAGCAACACAACAACCACAGGAGGACACCAGGAATAATTAAGTGAAAACAAATGGCACATTGTCAAGGACGTTCTCTTAAAACCCAGCACAGACCTTTGTGTTCCTCTAGGAATCGTAAACGAGCTCAGAACACAGGGCAATACTGTAAAAAAAAAAAACAGAATGCCGGTGTTAAAATGGAGTTTATGTAGTCAGTGACAGCAGGTACATCGGGGCATCCGGACACTAACGTCTTCTGGGATGTTACGCTGTGTCGTTGGGTAAATAGTTGCTTTTTTGATGACAAAAGGGATGCATATATTTTATTTTGATTTAACTAACGAAACTGTTTGATGTTGAGTCTCATTTTTGTATAAGCATAATTTTGTGTGAATCATAGTCTCGCGGTATCGTGTTTACTTCTTATTCGTACACGCGTCAACTTAGAATTTTCACATCAAAATCGATTTGATTAACCTTTTAAAGCCTAGCGGTAACTTTACGTACCACCAGGTTTAACATTAAAAAATTTTACGTGGTGCCCACATTGCGTTTATGTGTTTTGTACGGATCTCAGAACAAACAGCAACTTTTGCCTTATAAAACATTAAGAGACTGGTTTTTATAACCGAAGTGTAGAGTGTTTACAGCGCGGTACGCACTGAGCCCTTATATAAAACAGATACGATTCGTCTTTAAAGGGTTAAACTGGTTAAGGATAACGTACACTGCCAGACTGTTGTGAACACACTTACGAGGTTACTAACTAAAAGTTTCCAAAACCATGCATTTGGAAACTTTCAGGCAACAACTTAATAATAAAAAACACAGTATAAATAACAATGTGAATTTTGTGGAGAATAATGACGATAGCGGATCGTTAAAACCGTGGCACTGTATTGAACAGCCGATCGTCTATCAACGTTTCAAAACGGTTTGCAGTTCGTTATTAAAACATATGCGTAATAAGAAATACCATGTTGAGAGATATTACTGTCTTGCACGGAGGCAGTCATCTGCTGAAACGTATTTCGCCTCATCGGAAATGTATACAGCGGGGTAAAGCTGGGACCAGGCCACGCGCTGGGGTAGGGACAATCGTACATTGATTGATCGACGACAGACACGGCTCAGCAATCAGCATTAAGGCCACTGCGAACTGCGCTTCACAACAGCTGACTGAGCCGCTATACAAACTACGTAAATGCAGGAAGAACTGCCCTCTAGCACATCGGAGGCACAGCCAGTATGGGAATACACGCGGGCTGCTGCTTCAAACGGAATAATGTGCGTCAACGTTAAACTCAGACACGAGAAAACAAATGAACTGGTTCTGTGTGCAGCACCTGTAAACACTGGTGAAATAACGCGTGTTGAATTTCACAGCTTCGTGAAAGAGAAGAACTGTGTAGCAGACACACAGGGGATTCAGTTTGCTTTGTGGTTGCAGCAAACATTTTACTGACGCGGTGTTGTGTTTGCTAAAAGCTACGGGGAAAATCTAGCTGCTTCGAGATTTCAGCAAGATTCCTGGGAAAGATCCGGAGATTTTGGAACAAAAACAAGACAGAACTCAAGAAAATCAATTTCCTTATTACGACTTCCGGCCCTGCACACATTGTGTTCTTAATGTTTACTGACATAATAATTATTTATCAACCGTTAGTTATATTAAATTTAGTCCATGGATTAGACTGCTGAACGCCAGCTGACGTCATAAAGACGCACCCCTAGCCGAGCCAAACACTCTCTCTTCGTAACTGTTCTTAATATGCCACACAATATTATTACTATCCTAAACATCACCACTATTATCACTACAGACCCTCACCTACAGACAGTACCGAGGTTAAGAATGAGTGGAGTTATATCTCCGCTCGCCCATATGTCTTGATGGCGTGAACAGGGAAACTTCATCTTTTCACTTTTATTGATACATTCAGAGAACAATTTATTTTACAATTAATCACACTTCATGTCCCTACGACACTGTACCCTCTAACAAAAGGTCCTTTCCAGACACTGCGATGTATCGCTGTAATCCTGTACGAGGGTATAACCTTTTGCTCTTCCTCTCGTTTTCACGCTCATTTCTACCGAAACTATTCGTAATGCTTTCTTTCCTTTCTTTTCTATTTATATTGTCTTTGTTTGCTGTCTTCTTGGTACTTGTGTTTTCTTCGAAACTGACCACTACCCCTTTGAATCAGGTAAATAATAATAATAATAATTATTATTATTACTATTATTATTATTATTATTATCCCCTTTATGCAGGGTATTCACACATATATGCCTGAAACAAACCACGTTTCTAGGGTACACAGGGCCGCAGCTATTCTGCGCGTACTGTTAATGGTGCATATAGCGCTGTTTGCAATATTAAACTCTTCTGTGCTTCTACATTAGCACTTTCCGCAGTGTGTGCGCTGTGCCCAATATAGCTGTTTTCTGTAGTTCCTTGATATCGTGCTTTCCCGGTACGCTGCTCAAGTATTTTCTGAAGGATTTTGAAATGGTTCCAGTTGCTCCTATTATTACTGGCGTCACCGTTGTTCTTACATTCCACATGCGCTGTGTTTCTGTTATAAGGTATTTATTATTATTATTATCATCATCATCATCATCATCATTATTACTTGTTTCTTTACTGTTATATTGTGCCGTTTGTATGCGTTTATACAATTTGTGTTGTATTTATTTTGTGCCGGTTTCGTAATTAGTCATTACGCTGTTAAAATAGCATGTCAATAAATAAGAACTGAAATGAATTGTTATTATTATCAAAACGTATTACAAATATTCAGTTAGGCCGAAGCATCCGACGTCAAAATCCGGCGACTAACCGCCTGAGCAATAACACGGCCTTTGAAAACCATAACATAATTTCTTACAACAAACCAAGTACCAGATTTGAAATGCCTCTACAACACAAACACTAACCACAAATGTACCACGCAGTTTTAGAACACAAGATGAGGGGCAGAAGAAAAATGTACGCAGGGTTTTTGTGGTAAAACATGAAGGGAACGGGCTGCCAGGAAAACCTACGCGCAGAAATGAGGATAATATTAAAAAGAATCTCAAATATATATAAGGGCGTGCACTGGCCAGATCTGCCTCAGGATAGGGACAAGTGGCGGGCTGCTGTGAACACGGCAATGAACCGTAGGGTTGCACAAAATTCAGGGAATATCTTGACCAGCTGAGCAACTGTTAGCTTCTCAAGAAGTCTAATTAGTTAGTTAGATGTTTGAAAAGCAATTGCAGAAAATCTCCAACCCAGTATGGATAAGTGAACTGTGCATTACACTACGCCTTCCCACACAGCAAGTCTGCTAAAGATACTTTTGTTAAGAAGATATGAACAAAAGTTTTCCATGGCGCACATGTTCTGAGGGCCCACCCACCCTTCTATTCAATGGGTACAGGGAGCCCTTTCCCTAGGGATAAAGTGGCGGGAGAATAAAATTGACCACTCACCATCACACAAAGCAAAGGATAAGAATCAGTGGAGCCATACCTCAATTCCCACATTTACCTTCATGGCATACAGGGACAACCCTACACTAGCCTTCATGCAAACTGACGGTCACAATGGTCACTGTAAACCTAACTAAAGTTTCATCGCTAAGTCTACGAAACGCACTTCCAAAGTGTATTTATTAACCTTTTAAAGCCTAGTGGTAACTTTACGTACCACCAGGTTTAACATTAAAAAATTCTACGTGGTGCCCACATTGCGTTTATGTGTTTTGTACGGATCTCAGAACAAACAGCAACTTTTGCCTTATAAAACATTAAGAGATTGGTTTTTATAACCGAAGTGGAGAGTGTTTACAGCGCGGTACGCACTGAGGGACGCTTCGCTTTTAAAGGGTTAATGCAGGAGGTCAGACACAGGCGACACTGTGTGACACGCGCCTGTAAGAAATACAGTTGCATAGCTGCTGATACTGGCGATATTTAGCCTCCAGCCGCCGACAAAAACGAATACTACACTGGGAATGGAAGTATCTGGTGTCTGAATACAGTGGAATCCCGCTGGAGTCCACTTCCCATAACTCATCTGTGATCAGCGGTTAGAGAGACATGTAAAACAAATTGCTGGGCGGGCCAATGCACTGCACTCTGCGGTGATAAACCAGATAAAACGGGGGTGATCAATGGTGACGACATACAGTCATCAGTTTCCACGGATATCACCATTATCTCATCTTTCCCGGCTTACATAAGTACCCTCTTTATAAATAGGCCAACCTTAATTATAAATGTACTAACTACAGAGAAACCAATTTCAGTAATGACTTAGGTGTGTCTATTAAGGTCGTAGAGCGTACGAAATACAACGCAGGACGAAACAAATTTGACTCTTACTAGACGCCAGACACACTTTGCGGTTCAGCAAAATGACTGGTTGCGGGGTTGGACAATCAGGGCGGATTCCTGGAGGGAAGAGGAGTCCTCTGTGCCACCACGCCCAGTCCAACCCCGAAATCCAGGGGGCCCCAGGCGAAAGCGAAGGGTTTTTCTGAGTGGGTATAGCGGCCGGGGTGCGAACTTGAACAGTTATTTTATGGTTCTCAGCACAGTTTTAAGGAGTTATTAATCAACCCTTTAGAGACGAAACGTGTGTGTTTTATATAAGGACTCAGTACGTACCGCGCCGTAAACACTCTCTACTTCGGTTATAAAAACCAATCTCTTAATGTTTTATAAGGCAAAAGTTGCTGTTTGTTCTGAGATCCGTACAAAACACATAAACGCAATGTGGGCACCACGTAGAGTTTTTTAATGTTAAACCTGGCGGTACGTAAAGTTACCGCTCGGCTTTAAAAGGTTCAATTTCTGTTGCGATTTTGTTGTGAATTATACTCACAGGATATATTTGGTCTTTTCAACATTTCCTTTTAGACAAACCTCTACTAGTTAGTAATAAAACTTCTGAACTTTACCGTACATCATTTCTGTTTCTTGCCAATATATAACCACCCTCCTCGCAGACCAGAAGATGACACGTTCTGTCCAAACGAACCGTTTCACGAATTTCTCTGTCACATCTGCTTAGAAAATAAAACTATTGTTAGCACATTATATGGGACATTCTCAAGTCCGTCCATTAATTTCTGCATAATATTGTCAAAAGATTGTACGTACAAATTTTAGTGTTCAAGTTTTCGAAGACTACTGACACCTGGAATGTAACACCATTCAGTCTGGCAGAAATTCTCAAGCATATCCAACAAACTACACGGCGTCACACGCTAGAAGACAGTAATCTTCATATTCACCGAAGCGAGAACCTCAAATTTTTATATCACTAGACGCTTCCTCTTATTGATTTACTTTGTCTGGAATCAATCATGTCCATGACGCATGAATAAATATGGATAGAGAACTTCAGCCGAATTTAGTCACACGCAAAATTCTAGCGAGCCACGCGATTTAAAATAACTAGATGGAATGACTGAAGCACAAAAACTCGTATGCCACGTTGAGCGTATAAAATATCAAAATACGAGGCCAAACTGGCGTATTCATGAACAACTGCGAGATGCTGTCCGGAATGAACACCATTAAAGAAAGCACTGTGCAGTCCACGGTGCGGTCTGACGGTGCTACAAGGTGAAACCATGCTATTTCTTATTGCTCTGGGGCCGTCACGGAAGACAATAAATGAAGTGGAGCAAGACAGAAACAAGGCGGCAACGCTGTAGATGGTACGTTATATTACCGCAGAGAACAAATTACTGTACCGTGCTTAGTGTACTGCAGAAACAGTATAATGCAGAACCGCGAAAAACAATCATCAATTTTCCTTCATTGTCAACAACACTTTTCCTTACTTAAAGTCTCTCTTTATCTTCAGATCTGCGATTTTCTGGAATATTATGCAGCGTCGAGTAGTAATCCTTCACCGACGTTTCGGGACAACATATCGGTCCCATCTTCAAGGGTCAAGAAGTCACGAAGTCACTTCTTGACCCCCTGAAGATGGGCCGGCAGGTTTCCCTAAATGTCGGAAAAGGATTACTACTCGACACTGCGTCATATCCCACAAAAGTGGCTTCTTGACCCTTGATGATGGCACCCAGATGTCCCGAAACGTCGGTAAAGAGTTACTACCTGACGCTGCGTAATATCCCAGCACAGTGACTTATTGACTCTTGAAGATGGGACAAAGATGTCCCGAAACGTCGGTAAAGAATTACTACTCGGCGCTGCGTAATATCCCAGCAGAGCGCAGATGTCATCTAAATCTCGGCGGAAGCCTGGAATCATTTCTTTATCTTGTTTAAAATGGCACGTCCTTCAAAAGTTCAATAATTCGGGATTCCTACTCTACGCCCGACCCCCCAGGATGAAGGATAACCCGTCGTCGGCTATCAGCGACTATGTCTCTACCTGTAACCCGTCTCATTCAACCACACTCGTAGGTGGTTACTGTCATTGTTACCAACCACCGATATGCACATCTTCGCACGCAATTCTATATACTGTGACCTACATACAATAGTAACTGGCGGCCGAGATAGTTCGGTCGGTGTACAGACCCGTTACAGGCTGGACGGTACGAGGATCGAAAGCCGGTGTGGGCAACACTTTCCTTGACAGTCCACACCGGCCCCAAGGCCTAAGCTGCCTCCTGTAAAATGACAACCGGGTCTTTCCTGGGGAGTAAAGCGGCCGGGGCGTGATGCTGACCACCCACCCCAAGTAGCGCGGAGGTTGCGAATTGGTTGGAGGCATACCTCTGCCACACTTCTGTGCCTACAAAGGCATGTCATGGGGTGACCTTTACCCTTTAACATACATAACAATATTATGAAACGTGACAAAACCCAAAGAAATTACAGTGAAGCCCGGTTATGACGACATCGGTTTATGCCACATCTCGTCTATAGCGCCATATATTCTGTGGTACCAATTAATTCCTCACTGTTAACCATAACATACACGCCTGGGTTATAACGACACAAAATATTCAGCCCCTTTCATGGCGTTATAACCGAGTTAGACTGTATTTAACCTTTGAAAGCCTAGCGGTAACTTTACGTACCACCAGGCTTAACTTCAGTCAGTTCTCCATGGTGCCTACATTGCGTTTATGTATTTTTTACTTATCTGGGAACAATCTGTAACTTTTACCTGACACGTCATCAAACTATTGGTTTTTTAACCGAGGTGGAGTGTTTACTGTGCGGTACGCCCTGAGTCTTTATATTCAACAGAAAGCATTTCGTCTTTAAAGGATTAAAAGGAACAAGACACAGACTAAAAACCAGATTTTGCTTTCAATATCAGAAAACAATGTAAACAGATCGTTTATATAGGAAATGGAGCACCTGAGTTGTGAAACCTAAGCATTTCAGACACAACAATAAAGGAATGGGCATGCGCACTGAATAAGGAAAGTGAGGGAACGCACGAGACCTTGAATCTCTGCAGCTCTTCAAAGAGTTAATCTGAAGGTATGCTTAAGATAGGCAAGAGCCCGCCTACACCCTTCACCTATTCAAGTAGATACATATTTGACTACTTCAGTAAGCAAATGAAAACTTCATACCACACACTACACTAGTCTTCTGAATATTCATTCCATATCCGGGGACTAGAAATTTCTTCACTCAGTTCTTCACTTCGCTTACGTTACATTCTAATATTGAACAGAACTGTGGAATAGAAAGATATATTGGATGCTGCAACAAGAAATAAAGGAAAGGGATGTCTTGGTAGAGATTAAGGGCTTAGGAATGAAGAGCTGATGGGGGGACGGGGGGGACGGGGGGGCAGGATCAGTGTACCGTGCGAGGCAAGATGCTATACGTATTGTTTTAAGATGTGATGAAGTCTATAACTTCGTAGGAAAAGTCACTTTCCAGAAATTGATGGGTTCCCATGAAGAAATAGTTCCGAACACCGCCGCAAATTGTGGTAATAGAAATGATCACAGGACTTTAGTTAAAAGTCATAACTAAGGGAGAAACTCGTGGCAGAAGGCTCAACCCTTTGATTGTAGACAATACGCCCAACTGGGGGGAAGAAAACGACGGCACAGTATTGGTGTTAACGCCGATGCCAGTGGCCGCGCGGTCTAATGCGTAGGTTTGCGGCCGAGCGCTTGCTGGGATCGTGGGTTCGAATCCCAGCGGGGGCATGGGTGTTTGTCTTGTACAGTGTTTGTGTTGTCAGGTAGAGGTCTCTGCGAAGGGCCGATCCCTCGTCCAGAGGAATCCTACCGACTGTGGTGTGTGTCTGAGTGTGATCAAGTGAAAATAAACAACCTCGACACCTGCTGTGAGTAGGCAGAAGAGGTAAGGACTGCGATGCGATAAATACAGTTGAAGTTGGTTATAACGTCATGAAAGGGACTAAATATTTTGTGTCGTTATAAATGAGTGTTGTTATAACCGAGGAGTATAACGTTATGGTTAACAGTGAGGAATTAATCGGTAGGCAGAAGAGTTAAGGACTACGAATAGAAACGAATATTGGTGTTAACTGTACACTAAGCAAAGTATGCGGGTATAACACTCCCAACTGAATAAATACAATTACAAATCTACAGTCCTGTGACATGACACGCTGTGTAGCCTAACTGACAGGCAATAAGCTTTCGTAGAAACCTATTGCTTCCATCTTCTGGTTCATTTGTACCCTGAAGATGGAGAAAATATTTTTCCCCAGTATGTTGGTACCTACCTACCAAACAAACAATACCTCACGTCTCAACACACGGCACATTATTAGCCAACAATCAAGCATTACAAATATCAGAAGAACTCATAAGCGTCAGTCTAGAAGCACACTAAATTAGTTGGGGCTGCTTTTATGAACGGCAGTATGTGTTACGCCAGTGACCTTTGCATACCGACTGGCTTAGACTGCGGTGGTCAGTGACACTTCCAGGCTGTTTGTCACAGAATACGACTTCTGCCAACGAGCTTACCAGTCTCATAGCTCTACGCAGTACCGCTGGCATGTCCAACCCGTGGTCCGCGACTACAGTTGTAAATTTCATATCATTCATTCATTCATTCATTCATTCATTCATTCATTCATTCCTCAGTCTGTCTTACTACAGGTCCGTACCTCCTTCCAAAGCGAATTCTCCACAGAGTGCGATCTAGTGCTTCCTCTATCAATTTCCACTATCCTCTCTTTTCCTTAAGGTCATACAGCAGCTGCTTACGTCTTCTTCCTCGTCTACCCGTTCACTCTATCCTTTCTTTTACCTTTCTTTCACTAACGTGTTTTATAAAGCAGTTCCTACGCAAGATGTGACCAACCCAGTTAGCCTTCTCCTTTTTACTGTATGTAGGATATTCCTTTCCTCTTCGACTCTTTGTACTGCTTCTTCATGTCTCACACGATCGGTCCAGATGATCTAAATTCATATACACCATAAAATTGCACAGTAATTTAGGAGGTTAACTGTACCACTCATTCTGATTCCTTAACGTGTGACCCACGAATCAGCCCACAAGAACGGTAGCGGCCCTTTGCCCCAACGCCCCAAAAAAGTTGTATATCCCTGCTATTTCGGATCGGCAGTAGAATAAAGTTTAGTTATTTTTACGCCCAAAACGGAGGACTTTATCCATCATTTCGGTTTTAGAACTGTACCAGAAGTCTTAAAGTGTGTTCTGCTTCCTTCTTCAGGATAATGTGTCCGCCGGAATCCCTGAATCCCTCCGTCTTAATGAACACAAAAGAAAATGCTTCTGTCAAAACATCTTAGTACAAAATGCGGACGACAGATGGCTGACGTATGAGAACTGCGTGGCGCCTTTAGCAGTGGCACTTAGAAACACATCTCTAATAAAAAGTAAAGCAATCCCGTTCCAGGCCTGGACAGGCCCTGAGGGTTTCAGGAGATTGAGGCTCCCAGATGTCCAGACAATCGGCACATGAAGGTGGTAAGGTTGTCAGCCATACGCACCGGCCGCCTTTACCCCCCAGGAAATATTCCTGGTACACATTTCCGTTAGAGGCTGAGTCGACTCCAGGGCCATAGTGCGACCGGAAGGATTATGCCAATGAAAAATAGCAGTGACACCATCGGGAATCGAACCCGCGACCTTCCGGTTTGTAGCGCGGTGCCTCAACCAACTGCGCCAATACTCTTGCTTACAATTTCAAGTCACTAGAACTGCCAGGTTCATAACAGCCCCATAATGCTACTGCGGAGAACACTCCGATACGACAGTAAGTGAAATATCAGCACAGTACACTCACAGCTGCTAACAGACGATTTTCTGTAACTAACATTAGAACTATGAAGCCAGTGATATTCACTTCCATGTCATTTATCCTGGGGACTCGCAACAGATATGAATTCCTTTCTAGCTTCACTATTTCTACGCGTACAAATAAGTAATGTAAAGCACTACACTTAAGAGTTACTTTATTCCGCGGAGTGATGGATGCTGTTCGCCGTGTTTCCTTGGTAACACTCTACAGGACGACCACAATATCTGCAACCTACTCAATGTTCTTCGCTCAAAAGGCAGCCGTGCTCCGCAGAACCTCCTTATGCAGACCACACCTAAATATCACGTACAGTCACAGACAAGACAAAAACATTACTATTCTACAGGGTCCTGACGACTGTGTACGGCATTTGAACACAGAATTTTTGGACTTGTTACACGGCATGTATTGAAATGCGGTACACTACGTTTTGGGACTGACTGCTTGCAGTATTGCCACTACATGGCAATTAACAATCGAACTCGGTTATAACGTAATAAAAGGGACTGAATATTTTGTGTCATAAACGAGTGTCGTTATAAACGAGGAGTAAAATGTTATGGTTAGTAGTAAGGAATTAATTGGTTTCGTTTCGCAGTCCTTCCCTCTTCTACCCACTCACAGCAGGTGTCGAGGTTGTTTATTTTCACTTGATCACACTCATACACACACCACAGTCGGTAGGACTCCTCTGGACGAGGGATCGGTCCGTCGCAGAGACCTCTACCTGACAACACACAACACTCACAAGAGACAAACATCCATGCCCCCCCGGTGGGATTCGAACCCACGATCCCAGCAAGCGCTCGGCCGCAGAACTACGCCTTAGACCGCGCGGCCACTTGAATCAGCGAGATTAATTGGTACCACACGATACCTGACGCTATAGACGATGTGTCGCATAAGCCGATGTCGTTATAAACGGGTTCCACAGTATTTGCACTGTAATTGTACCGTATTTTGTGGTGTCCAGGGAAATTTGCATAACTATATTTTACAAACTGTTTCAGAATATGTGGTGTTAAATACGAGTAATTTAACGTTAACCCGGATTTAATTACCGTGTTATTAATTACAATGTAGTGGCCACTGTTTTGGTAGAAACGGTCACAGCAATCAGCTACGCAATGTGTGTATTTGGAGCACAGTGAAATTTGCATAACCACATTTTCTAATCTGCTTTTGGAATGTGTGTTATTTACTGACCTGACGTAAATCCACGTTCAGTTGCAGCACAACTAATCGTCACGTATTTCATATCATATATCTTCCGCGCATTTGTTTATATGCGTAAGTCTTTAATGGCCAACTACTGCACTTTATTTACATAGCCTCCAACATGTTTCGGCGGAGTCAACCAGCCATCATCAGGGAGTCAACCACTGCACATATTAACCTTTTAAAGACTAGCTGTAACTTAACACACCACCAGGTTTAACATTAAAAAATTCTACGTGGTGCCCACATTGCGTTTATGTGTTTTGTACGGATCTCAGAACAAACAGCAACTTTGCCTTATAAAACATCAAGAGACTGGTTTTTATAACCGAAGTGTAAAGTGTTTACAGTGCGGTACGCACTGAGTCCTTATATAAAACAGACGCGCTTCGTCTTTAAAGGGCTAAGCAGCTAGTAGCAATATCACAGAATGATAATGACACATATGCTGTAGTTTCTCTGTTATACATAGTTTTATAAATTTTAAATCTACATATATAACTTGTTATGTAAATAAAGTGCAGCAGTTAGTGACAAACAGAAACTTATGTATGTAAATCATCACGTGATTACAGTTGATTAGGAAGAAGCAAGTCTGAGGAACCATAAGCTATTCAAGAATGATTCTGCTCCACGGAGCTAGTCAGTCAGTCATTCAGTCAGTCAGTCAGTCAGTCAGTCAGTCAGGTATATTGGCGTTCTGAAATGCGAACAGAGGCTCAGGTGGACATGACAAAACAAAGAGTTGCCTTTTGTAACTTCTTGTTGTGAAAGCGCCAAAAAAAATATCTGAGAAAAATAACTATTTTTTTTTTCTTCCTGAGACGAGGCGAGTGCTTTTGTAAGTCTGCTACTAAAATAACTGGAAAAGTCGGTCGACATCTTGGCACTACCGTATACAAGGTAAGTTAAACCGTCTTGAATGGACATCACATATAGAATTCAATTACCGTTCCAATTTAATATTATACGCTCAGCACTATAATCCTGTGTCTCAAGGGACGTGTACTGCTACCACAGCCGCGGTACTAAAACTGTCGAACGCGACCGGTGACACTAAAACCGGGCCTCCAACATTCAACCTGTTGAGTGCGCGCTAAGGCCTGCAAACAATACGCGTACAATCTCTTCTGCAACAAATCCTACCAAAGGGAAACGGACTGCAAGAAACAGCTACAATACCATAAAAAATTTACAACAAAGAGCGGTACAAGAAACATAGTCGTCATATGGGAGATCAATTACACACATACGCAAAAGTAACATTAACCCTTTAAAGACGAAACGTATCTGTTTTATATAAGGACGCAGTGCGTACCGCGCTGTAAACACTCTCCACTTCGGTTATAAAAACCAGTCTCTTAATGTTTTATAAGGCAAAAGTTGCTGTTTGTTCTGAGATCCGTACAAAACACATAAACGCAATGTGGGCACCACGTAGAATTTTTTAATGTTAAACCTGGTGGTACGTAAAGTTACCGCTAGGCTTTAAAAGGTTAATACCAAGGCTAATAAACCTACACTGTGTAAAGTCCCTGCCCAAGCCACGAAGGCATATGGGGGGAGCACATTTACAGCTCCACTCATTCTTAACCTTGGCACCTGAAAGAGATGGCCAAATTCACGTCCCAGCAGATTTATCCTCGGGGTAGAAAGAACCCCGTTACCAAACGAATAGGAGGCTCGGTGAGGCCCACAAACTCTCTGAGGGTTCTGAAAAAAGAACATTTTTTTGCCAATGTCGGGATTCGACTCCCCTATTGGTTGTACGTATATAAAAACATGGAAGGCAAAAAACATGTGGTGATGTGACTGAATACGCACAGACCAGTTGGCCAGAAGAATAAAGGGACTCGCAATGTACGTATAACCTAAAAGTGAGGCGCGTTGGCGTAACCATTGTTTATATGTGAGAAAGCAATAAGTATTACATATTCTGAGTGTGTGTCTGTAGTCTTAGCTATACGGCATGCAAAGCGCATGCGCCGTATTATATTGTCATCTGTGGCCTGTCTGGTTCTACCATATTCTTCCACATTATCTCATAAACGGCACGATTTTCGGAAAAAGTTCCTGAACATAAAATATGTGTTTTGATTTTCTCTACAAATTTTGTCTGAAACATTTCTCATTCTATGAAGAATTCAGCGAGATATTATCATAAATGTACATAGGTCTTCATGTAAAGTACCCCTGATCCTTGTCAGATTTTAATGAAAATTTGAATTTTCTCGACAGATTTTCGAAAAATACATAAAAATCAAATTTCATGAAAATCGGTCCAGTAGGAGCCGAGTTTTTCTATGCGGACGGACGGACAAACAGACATGACAAGGCTGATACGCGCCTTTCACAATTTTGCGAAAAGTTCCTAAAAATGTTCTTCAATGGCTATAACAATATACGAAAAATAAATTCCAGGCTAGGAATAAACTGCTGACGACTTGGTTATATTGGCAATAAACGGGAAAGGAGTAACCATGTGGAGTGACCAAAGATGACCACGCAGTATGCCTATGGTTACGCACATCTGTTAGCAGTACGATTTCGAAAAAGTTCTGAACATGACCAAAAGATTGCTGAAACAGAAAGCAGTACGATGTATCTATGCTTCGGTCGGTGTTACAGTCACGATACTTTCCGACATGAGTTACGTAACGATAGGCGCACAGCCTGTTACATCCATAATGTGCACATTCAAAGCGTAGTGCAAAGGCCATAGCGTACAACGGTACCTACAGCTAGGAATTACTACGACATTCTGACGTTAACCTTTCAACGGGCTTTCTGCTACGTCCGCTCTAAATGAGATGGTTAAGTACCAACGCCCGCGCACAGGGCCAGCAATCAACCGGTTTAGCACGCTACCTTTCATACATGTACTCTTACCTAATACGATTAATTTATTCAGCTCTGGTACATTTCCCAATTAATAAAGTCACGAAGACGGTATCATAATTTGTCGTTTCGTAGTTCACAATGAAGATTATCAGGCAAGCTGAATGAGTGAATATTCGCGAGCAAATGTCGCAAAACTATACAAGGTATCTTCATTGTTCAAAGCGAAATCAATTAAGATTACAGTAATTAAACGTATTAGCAACGGATTACCTGCTCCTCTTTACCAATTTAACTTCATTATGAGGATTTTAATTAACGCGACATTTAATTAAATTTAGAAATCTGATGCAACGGGCGCCAAGCAAAGTAAAACAGCACTAGGAAAGATATTTAGCGTTTAAGAACAGTAACAATATAGAACAAAAGGAAGTGTGTTCATGTTTTAAGAACATTCTCAGAAAACTCTCTGCTCTGTAGAAAATGAAATGGTGTACACTTATAGCGGCATTATAAGCTAAAGGACTCGCCTTTATATAACTTCTCAGAAGAGAAATAATTAATTGTTTGTTTCCTATAGACCATCACGTATTTCACTAAACCCTCATTTAATGTTCGTAATTATGCGTCTATTCAAACAATCATACAGATGTATCGTTAATAAATTTCAGAAACAATGTACGTAATGTCACGGCAATATAAAACAAAATGTCAACAATACAGGCAATGTACCCTTAACGTTACAATGAGGGGCACTCGCGTAACCATTGTTGCCGTCGAAAAGAAATAATTATTACATATTCTGAGCGTGTGTCTGTAGCCTTAGTTATCCAACATGCAAAGCGCATGCGCTGTATTATATTGCAATCTGTGGCCTGTCTGGCTTTACCATATTTTTCCACATTATCTCATAAACGGCACGATTTTCGGAAAAAAGTTACTGAACATAAAATATGTGTTTTGATTTTCTCTAAAACTTTTGTCTGAAACATTTCTCATTCTAAGCAGAATTCAGAGAGATATTACCATAAATGTACACAGGTCTCCATCTAAAGTGCCCGATGTTCTTGTCAGATTCTAATCAAACTAAAATCATCTCGACAGATATTCGAAAAGCCATCACATATCAAATTCTATGAAAATTTGTCCAGCAGGAGCCGAGTTGTTCCAAGCTGACGGACAGACACGACGAAGCTAATTGTTGCTTTTCGTAATTATGCGAAGGTGCCTAATAACTGACACTTCAACACACCGCACGAAACAACGAATTAATCTCAGAACCTCAAACTGTACGGACACAATGTTCTTTTACCGAATTCAAATGGAGATATTCGCTCTTCTACGATGTTACAAATCATAGATTTGTAATTAGTTAAGGACGTTTCGGCATAACTTACAGTCTTCTTTTACCAAATTCAAATGGAGATATTCGCTCTTCTACGATGTTACAAGTCACAGACTTGTAATTAGTTAAGGACGTTTCGGCACAACTTAGTCTTCTTTTACCAAATTCGAATGGCGATATTCGATCTTCTACGATGCCAAAAATAATAGATTTGTAACTAGTTACGGACGTTTCGGCACAACTTATAGATCCCATCTTCAAGAATCCCTTGAAAACCCAGAAACCACCAAAAACAAATAACATTTCACTACCAACAATGTATTACTACAACTAAAAGCTAATAAAACCAAGAAACGGGTCATATCGAACACAATACTGGAATTAGATTCAGCCAAAGAATAAGCAGAAACAAAATTAAAATAACCACATAAGAAGAAACAAAACAAAACAAAACAAAACAAAAGGATACATCCCATCTTTAACGGTCCCTTGAGATAGGACCGACAGGTTTTCCCAAAAGTCCTTAACTAAATGCCAGTCTACGCTGCGTAACATCCCAGAAGAGCGAAGATCTCATTTACATCGAAGCGGAAGCCTGAAATAACGCGAATTGAAAGTTGCGAAATTGAAAGAACGTGATGTGCCATCTGGCTTGTCAATGCCAGACAGACAGCTTTATACAGTGAACAGTACGCGGCTGAATTGCGACGAAACTGTGAGGAAGACTGAGCAAAGGAAAAAGGGGTGCGAGAAGAAATTCGTAATACGATCACACACACATTCTGGGATTTTGGAAATAAGAAATTCATGTCATCAAGAGCTATGATATCATGATTTTCTGTTATTAAATGACTATCAATCATGACCATTTATTGTAAAGAAAATTAAGAATTACCAGGACTCTACCTAAGTAGTCAAAATGCCGTTTTAAATTATCCATAACCGTGCACTGAACAGCAAGATAGGGCAACTAAAACCAACAAATGTACACAAGTTTATGGCAATGTGTTATAAACCTAGTACCTGCTACATGTTTCGGCCACTCATGTGGCCATCCTCGAGGAGATGCGTTACGAAGAATAAATAAATTCAGATGTTACAAAAGTTACGTGAACCAATGTGCCACAAGGTTAGCCGCCGGCCTCACACCGCGGAGGCCCGGGTTCGATCCCGGGTCAGTCCATGTGGGATTTGTGGTGGACGAAGTAGCACTGGGACAGATTTTTCTCCGAGTACTTCGGTTTTCCCCTGTCGGTTTCATTCCACTGGTGCTCCGTTAATACGAAAAGGACAAAAAACAATCATCATCATCTTCATGATACGGTTCCACAAGAAGCCTTAAGGCTGCGGTGCGTCCGTAGCGTCTGTTGTGGGGCCCTTCTCCACTGAAAAAATGTAGCACAACCTTAGCGTTACTGTCCCCCTACCCATCCCTTTAAAGCCCAGTTGTTACTTTACTTACCACCAGGTTTAACATTCACAAATGCTACGTTCTGCCCGCAAAGTGTATTTATGTGTTTTGTGTGGCTCTCAGAACAAACAGCGATTATTTCCCTATACAGCATTAACTGACTGGTTTTTATAACCGAGACGGAGTGTGTTTACTGCGCGGTACGAACTGGGTCTTTAAATATAATTCTACGTTCTGCCCGCAAAGTGTATTTATGTGTTTTGTGTGGATCTCAGAACAAACAGCGATTATTTCCCTATACAGCATTAACTGACTGGTTTGTATAACCGAGACGGAGTGCGTTTACTGCGCGGTACGAACTGGGTCTTTAAATGTAATTCTACGTTCTGCCCACACAGTCTATTTATGTGTTTTGTGTGGATCTCAGAACAAACAGCGATTATTTCCCTATACAGCATTAACTGACTGCTTTTTATAACCGAGACGGAGTGTGTTTACTGCGCGGTACGAACTGGGTCTTTAAATATAATTCTACGTTCTGCCCGCACAGTGTATTTATGTGTTTTGTGTGGATCTCAGTACAAACAGCGATTATTTCCCTATACAGCATTAACTGACTGGTTTTTATAACCGAGACGGAGTGTGTTTACTGCACGGTACGAACTGGGTCTTTAAATATAATTCTACGTTCTGCCCACACAGTGTATTTATGTGTTTTGTGCGGATCTCAGTACAAACAGCGATTATTTCCCTATACAGCATTAACTGACTGGTTTTTATAACCGAGACGGGGTGTATTTACTGCGCGGTACGAACTGGGTCTTTAAATATAATTCACGTTAATCGCAAGCAGTTAGCGTATTGATCTTTTCATCTGAATTACCTGTAAAGAACATCCGAACTTTATTTTCAAAGTTTAAAGCTGGGAAACACAAGAATATAGTTAGATAAATATTAAAGTTGAGGCATTATAATTACGCCCAAAATGATAGCAAAGGCACGGTAACCACATCGAAGAAATGTCTAAAGGAATCCTCTTCACTCAAATGAACAAAGCACGTTTAACTGTAACTCTTTCGCATTTCCCTTTGTCAGAGTGGCTCTTGTTATTTCAAGACGTAGCCGAGAGAGAGCGTTGCTGCTCCAGAGTAACTTCCAGACCTGTGACGAGGCCGAGGACAATAGAGGCAAATCCGTTTAAGACGACGATAGTCTAATTCTCCGTCCCTCCGTGTCTCGCTTGACATCGTCTTTAGACGCATAATACAATTTCGTGACTGAATGTGACAACACTACAGACAGAAATAAATACTGAAGCAGGAAAATGGACTTTAGAGGGATCAAAATGTAAATTAAATATTCCACAAATATTTACTTTTGTTTGCATGCAGGCGATAGAGCAAAACCTCCTTTTTCAATGCCAACATTTCACACACAATTAAGACGAAAAACGTTTTTACGGTGCAAAGCCAAATTAAGGCCCAAGTCTTCTGGGACATGACACTGTGTCGTTGGGCAGGTAGTTGGGCAGGACGTTTCGGAGGCACTACACACCCCACGGCACATATATACGATTTAATGTTAAAGTAATAACAACAAATTACATGAACAGACTGCACTTGTAAAATCACATACTAAAAAAATTCCCAAAATTTTATGGAACCCGAAGGTTCACAGCGGTCAGCAATGGGAACGTGTCCTGCCTGACACAGATGAATCAAATACAAAATCCTCCACACGCTTCACCCCTTTTCAAGAATTTGGTTTAATAATATTCTCCAATCTATGCCTAGATTTGTCCAGTGGCAAAACCCATCCCATCTACCTAAAGACAACCCAAAATCCGTTGAAGCCCTGCTTAAGGGTGACAGTATATAACGTGATCAACTAGACGTCAAATGTAATCGTTCCTATGCATCTGCAATCTGAGACAGGCTGTACTAAGAACCGGGAGCTCCAGCTTTACCTAGGAGAATAAGCAGAACTGACAGCCAAACCTCGATGAAATGTAATTAATATAAACTACAAGCTGGCCAGAAAGTTCGTGAACTTCTGAATCCAAATCGACTATCAAGGTGCTTTATGCGGTAACTGTGTTGTTCATTTCTCGACGCACGCAGAGAAGACATATGGGGCAGTGGCGGTGTATCTCCATATGATCGTCAACATGAAGGTGAGTGGTCAGATTCAGAAGCCCCGGTACCCACTGGGTACGAGGCTGGGTGGGCCCCAGAGCGTGTCAGAATGGTTGGAAAAAGAAAAAAACTTCTACGTTTCAAGGTAAAAGAACCTTTAAACTTTAAAAACTGTTATTTGACAGTGGCGAACAACCAGTGTTAACAGGTTACTTTAATATTGTGTGGTGATGGATGGGTTTATGGACTTTACCCATCGTCCGAAGAGTAAAATATTAAAAATATTAGAAAATTAAAATCACAACGTTTCGGAAGCTGGCTCCGCTTCCGTCCTCAGGTGAATGGAGGGGGAGAAGAGAAGAACACCTGCTCAGTTGGGCC
>BLKM01008640.1:137441-151143 GCA_013340265.1 Coptotermes formosanus | reverse complement strand
ATCACTGGCTAGCTCTGTCTAAGGGGCCCAACAGAATAGGTGTTCTTCTCTTCTCCCCCCCCATTTACCTGAAGACGGAAGCAGAGCCAGCTTCCGAAACGTTGTGATTTTAATTTTTTTAATATTTTTAATATCTTACTTTCGGACGATGGATAAAGTCAATAAACCCATCCATCAGCACACAATATTATCCACCATCGTAAAAACCTTTTAGAAGTTACTTTAAACCACCCATTAATTTATCACGACAGTCCCATGAAATTTTGCATTTCAAATTTAGAACTTTAACAAAGAATCTGTTAACTGTTGGTGTTATCAGGAACTTCCATAAGCATGCATTCACATCGGCGGGCAGCAAATCACAGTGCAACCATTTTCTCAGATTTGTGACTTTCTCAATCCCACTTTATCTAGGAACTCAGAAGCAGACCAGTGCATCCAGAATAACTGACAAAACCTGTCTACAGTACGGCAGGCTCCACCAGAAGCAAAACATCAATTACGGAGCGCGACTTGAGGCCTCCACCACCGTCTAAATAAAATATTCCTTCTTCTAGTACGTTACACAGTGATAATTGATAGACTGTTACCGACGTTTCGGTCCCATCTACAAGGGTTAAGTAATCTTCCTTGTCACGCTTGACCCTTGAAGATGGGATATATAGGTCGTCCCGAAACGACGGTAACTACCAATCAACGCTGCATAACGTCCCAAAAGACCGCACATTTCATAAATTATTTTAGCAATATGTTTCAAGGAACTGCGACCGGTGTAACCGTAGCCGACTGGTTCCTTCGTTCTTTAATTGAATCACCCCTTTTCGTATTCCATTTATGATGGTAAAGGTGCAGTCTGCACTGCGTCTGTATGAAAAACACCGTCATACTGATACTGACAGCAACTATAATGACATAATTGACATAGAAAATTTGTCACACATGGAGACAGTTCCTGTTTCAAAAGAAAAAGACGAAAAAACAACAAACAGCTTGTATCGATTATGCGCATTTAGAGACGAATAAATCCTGTCGTTTAGCTACTGTTCAGAAAGTACAAGTGGGATACAAGGATTATGCAATTTCCTTGTACAGAGGCCTGTATCAATGAACTTTTCCTTTGCTCCACGTCTCTGTGGAAAAGCGTCACGAGCCACACCGACGTTTTCGCTGTTAACTGAATTATTCACAGTCCTGTAATGGTAAATGCCTCCAACGCACATTAAATTTTCCGATTGACAGATCTTTGGTTATCTTTCACGTTCCAGTTCCGTGACTAAACCACAACGGTGCGTCAATCATTATCGGCTTTGGTCAGAAGACTACACTGTACACTTTAATTTTACATATCGTTTTATAAGAGAACTGAGGGAAATGTTACGATGTAAGGAAAACAGTTATCGTAATGACGAATAACTAACTAACTAACTAACCAACCAACTAACTGACCGACTGACTGACTGACTGACTAACTAAAGTAACTAACTAACTAACTCCATGGAGCAGAGGCCTTCTTGAGAAGCTAACAGTTTCTCAGCTAGTCAAGAAATTCCCTGCATTTTATGGAACCCGGAGGTTCATTACCGCATTCACAAGAGCCCGCAACCTATCCCTGTCCTGAGCCAGCTCAATCCAGTCCATGGCCCCATCCCACTTCTTGAAGACCCATTTTAATATTATCCTCCCAACTACGCCTGGGTCTCCCAAGTGGTCGCCTTCCCTCAGGTCTCCCCACCAATATTCTGTATGCAGCTCTCTTTTCCCCCATACGTGCTACATGCCCCGCCCATCTCATTCTTCTCGATTTGATTACCCGAATAATATTTGGTGATGACGAATTATAGTGGAAAATAGGTGGGGTATGTAGCACGCACGCGGATATTAGCAATAAGTACAAACTTTCAGGGGAGCCTGTATAGCTTAGTACAGAGCCAATAAGCTACAGACTGGACGATCAGGGGTTCGAATCCCGGCACGGCGAATAGATTTTCGTCTTTTCCAAAACACCCGGACCAGATCCGGGGCCCTGCCAGCGTCTTATTCAATTGGCGCCGGGGATAAGTTGGCCTGTACCTGAAACCAACCATTCACCTCCATCTAGTGCCACCGATGAGTGCAAACATTCTACCACTTGGAATACCTAAGCACAGATGGGGGGATAATATTAAAATGTATCATCACGGCGTGAAATGGGGAGGCAAGGACTAGATTGATCTGGCTGAGGATGGGGACAGGTGATGGGACCTTGTGAGCCTTCCGGTTCCTTAAAGTGCGGAGAATTTCTTCACTAGCTGAAGAACTGTAAGGTTCTCAGGAAGAACTCTGCTCCATGGAGTTCGTTAGTTAAACTGAACCATGAAATTATGTTAACAGACCTACGAACAATAGGCACCACTTTCAGATATTAACTTCATTGAACGTAACCCGACAGTACGGTGGCCATGAGAACATATCTGATTAGCACCTGACCTGACAGCGCTACCTCATGTAGTATTTAACCCTATAAAGACGAAGCGTATCTGTTTTATATAAGGACTCAGTACATACCGCGCTGTAAACACTCTCCACTTCGGTTATAAAAACCAGTCTCTTAATGTTTTATAAGGCAAAAGTTGCTGTTTGTTCTGAGATCCGTACAAAACACATAAACGCAATGTGGGCACCACGTAGAATTGTTTAATGTAAAACTTTCACTCTCGACGTCAGGACAACATAAAGAGGGAGCAGAAGTACAGCTCCACTTATTCTTAACCTCGGAAATTGATAAGGTGAGTTGTCAAAAGCACGGCCGGGGAAAGAACCCCGGTACCCACTGAACAGGAGGCTGGTAGGCCCATGGCCCATCTGGGTGTTTTGGAGAAGCGAATAATTTCATGCTCCTCCCGGGATTCGAACCGCAAACCGACCACCGGATTGTTGGATGTAGGAATAGGAATCAGTGCGAAAATAAAACACACAAACTCTTTCAAATTACCTCTGAATCACTTTTTATAGCCAGCTGTTTTAAATATGGCGACGGAGCGAAATATTGGCGTTACAGCAGAAGACAAATTTAAAGTAAACAGAATCTGAACTTAGTAATGGGTTCTTTCAGCGAGGGCCGGGGCGGGGGGGGGGGGGGGGGGCTGTGATACATTTCGAATTGCGTGCAATAAGAAATTCAGATTTCAGTAAGATCTGAATTTATGACTGCATACGAACGTCCCAGCAGCTAAGGCATGACGTAGGTCACGTTTATAGCTGGATATTAGCCCGACATTATCGAAATATAAAATTAAAAATCACAAAATTTGTGGTATATCCAAATGGAAAAAAGTAAGCTTCATGTGCTGACCATAAACTCTCACTTCAAATAACAGACGGGTCCTAATGTTTATACACTAGCAAATAAAAGTGTACGTAATGCACTAGCGCATATACCTACCAATGCTGTGATGCGCTAATACAGAATACAAACTGGTGTTGCGCCTCGATGTATTTTATTCTATAGTTTTGTTTTAAATAAAACTTGGCTTAAAACTCGAGGTAAAAATGTAGAATTTTGCGACATCTCGAAAAATTCTACATTTTTACCTCGAGTTTTAAGTTCTTGTACAAACAAACACCTGATGATCATCAGCTTAATCGAAACATGTAGTGTTTGAATAATAATAATAATAATAATAATAATAAATAGACGTGTGAGACGCAATACGTACTGATATTTATGTAAGCCATATATTCCGTCAAGTATGGGACCATTTTCTGAACCACAGAAAGCAAGTGGCAAGCTCCTGTTTTCAGGGTGTACGTACCTGGTTCCGTCGACACGAAAATGTTAAAGACACCCTGTATATTCAGAGTTTTAGGCCTGACAGTTTGCTGTACACGTCTCCGTAACGCAGGGTGGCAAGGCGTCATAACAAAGAAATCTACGAAGAATAGCTCAAAACAAACTAAGCAATATATAACGCATAAGTGACAAACTGATAATGTCGTGCCATGAATATACAGAGTGTTACAAGAGTGGTAAAGACCACCCTGTATATTCAAAGTAATTAATAAACTGTCAAATAGCCACATCACTAAAACCTACGTACCAAAAGCCTGAAGTATTAAAGTATAGGGGCGTCTGTTACGTTCTCACATGAAATTAATTGCGCGTAGACAGACACAGTTCACGTCTGGATGGAGGTGCACCAGGCTGAGAGATGCTCTGTCAATATTAACAGAATTCTGCAGGATTAGAGAGCACCATGTAACAATCCGAATTACAACAGAGTTCTACTAGCCAGGATAAAATGTCATCTTATTGGTGTCTTGCTGACAGACTCGTTCGGCACCTTGACTGTAATTATACAAACCTCTTGACTCATTTTATACATACGAACAGAAATACTTTCAGAATGAGAACAGTTACCCAAGAAGATTAATTAATAATACTTAAACGTTTTAAATGACACTTGAGTATCATATCAGCTTCAATGTCCATCACCTGAGGTAAAAAACGGCCAACGTTTCGGAGCCAGGATCTACCTCTGCCTCCAAGGTGAACAGAAAAATGTAATGTCGTTCTCTGGCGAACCCCTTAGAAACAGCTAACTAACACCATGAAGCCGACTTCATCTTGAGAAGCTACTAGTTCTTCAGCTAGTCAAGAAACCCCCCACATTTTGTGTAACACGAAGGTTCATTACAGTGTTCACAACAGCCCAACACTTGTCAATATGCTGAACGGGATCAATCGAGTCTACATTCTTCCATTTCTTAAACATCCACTTTAATATTATCCCCCATGTACGCTTCGGTCTTCCAAAGGGACAACTTCCCCCAGATTTCTCTACCAAATCCTACATGCATCTACACTCTCCCCTGAACACGCCACACGATCCGCCCATCTGAATAGCCACAGCTAGCCTAACTCAAAATTTCAGTCACGGTTATTACCACATACCTTCGCCAGAATAATCTAGTCACCTACAGTTAAGCCTAGTGACTACTTGCTAAACGCAGTTTGTGACATGAAAGCCAGTCATGTGTTTCTTAATAAATATACTGTAATACACACTCAACATTCAGCGTCATCCACACAGTCAGCTATTGAAGAAGGCACGTCGCACACAAAAGGGACCAGCTAAATGAAATTTGCACCCTGAACACAAAGACAGAGACTTACTTCGAAACGCTGGTAACCACCTACAGACTACACGGGTTCATAATCCCTAAGACGATAATCTCAAAAGGTAAACATATAAACAAGGACAAGCGCATTAACCCGTTAAAGACGAAGCGTATCTGTTTTACACAAGGACTCAGTTCGTACCGCGCTGTAAACACTCTCCACTTCGGTTATAAAAACCAGTCTCTTAATGTTTTATAAGGCAAAAGTTGCTGTTTGTTCTGAGATCCGTACAAAACACATAAACGCAATGTGGGCACCACGTAGAATGTTTGTAATGTTAAACCTGGTGGTACGTAAAGTTACCGCTAGGCTTTCAAAGGCTAATGCATGAGGTGTTCAAACGGGCATTAACTTGTATCAAGACGACGACCGCTACTTGAAAACCGGAAGTAATTCTCAAATTTAAAGACGTGGAACACACTCCCTGCTGTGGAGTTTGGGGAATAACTTTTAAGGTGAAAAGTTTGTTTAAACAAGCGCAACAGAGATATGAATAATTCATTGCTCCTACAGTTCTCGCATTTGTAGAACGTACCGCCACAAACCAGAACATGGCTTCTTTAAGAAACCATTACATTGCAAGAGAACGTTAACGGAGTGCGGCGATTTCATTACCTTTAATAAAACATTTTTAAGTTCTACGCATCCACTTATGCACACACGATTTATGTGTAAACAGCCTGCTACTACGACAAAAGCAAAATATTCAGTTTCTCTTCGTCAAAACATCAAGGCAGGCTCTGTCGCGCACCCAGTTTCCCGTCCAAAGTGTGCTGGAAACGCTTCACCTGGGCGTGGAGAGGCCGTAGCGTGAAGCTGACTACACATCTCCATTTATTGCAGAGGTTAAGAATGAGCGGAGCTATACCTCCGTATCTCCCACATACCTTCATGACGTGCATAGGGACACACGTAGCTGTTATTACGTGCTGAGGCTGAGGCAGGCACCTCAGTCGCATGTATTTTAACGTGCAAGACAGATGTCATTAGGCAAGGAAGGAGGCACGAGTCCTGCTCAAGGCATTTAAAAAGTACACGACAGAATTCCCGATTGTAATTCATAGTTTATAATATACTGTTTGAAAGGTCAAAATTTTGGAAATTTTACTAAAAATTCAACACTAAGAACTGGCGCCAGTTAACGTAACATACACGGTTACTTATCACCTCGTGTTACAACACAACACGGCATTCATATTCACATTCATTGTCTTCAAAAAACTAAAGGTTACAGCACATTGCAAACTTTATTCGAAATTCAAGAAAAATCACTGATCCGTCAAAAACACGCGTTATCATAAATAACATCAGCTAATTCCGATAAACAAAAAAACCTGACGAATCAAATGCGGGTAATTGCAAACGATAAAACGACGTCCACGACAAGTTCACACTCGACGCCACGCAACAATTAACTCGCTGATCAACCGAAGTGTAAACAGCCCACTTCAATTACAGATCAACCTTTTAAAGCCTAGCGGTAACTTTACATACGACCAGGTTTAACATTAAAAAATTCTATGTGGTGCCCACATTGCGTTTATGTGTTTTGTACGGATCTCAGAACAAACAGCAACTTTTGCCTTATAAAACATTAAGAGACTGGTTTTTATAACCGAAGTGGAGAGTGTTTACAGCGCGGTACGCACTGAGTCCTTACACAAAACAGATACGCTTCGTCTTTAAAGGGTTAAACATGAAAATAAAACAATTTCTGTTACAGTAGATAAGACATTCCTCACATACCGACACACAAAGCCCTTACTATATCCACACTTATATTTCTGTTGAGCGATGTATACACATTCATGAACACGCGTCTCAAGTTGGTATGCCTGTGCTATACACATTCCACCAAGGTCATCTTTTCATTAAATGTATATTCACGTGTCCCTAGAAATGACAATTTAATTTAAAACTGATTTCGAGTTTCTGTTTTGTTTATTTCAAGACACTTTTTCCTTAAATTTACTGACACATCATATTTCTATTCCAGCGATTAGCCTGATTATATTTTTACTTCATGACAAATATGAATGTCAGTAAAAACTTACAAACGGTGAGTAATGGACTGTAGACGAATGTAATAAACGTACAAAATAAGAAATAAACAGGAGATATCTCATGACTACAGTGCCTTCCCCTTTTTGCTGGCTGCGAGATGACGCTCAACAATCAACAATAGCCACATAAACACAAAGACTGTTCTCTGAGGCTCAAGGAAAAACGACAAAAACTGCCCACAAATTACGAAGGAACGTAAAGATGAGCTACCCCTTTGAGGACAGCAGACAGATGTGTATTTATAAGTAGTGAAAGTGCCCGTTGAATTTTAACTGCTAATCACTTCTTTCATAAATTCACTCTTCGTCTCTTTCTGCCATTTATTTATCCCTTTCATACGTCTACCTCCTGTCCTTTCTTCTCCCTCGAAACAGCCAATTGCGTTACATCTTTAGCCTTCAGATGGCACACTTTTGAACACAGAGCTGTCATCTGTGTGAAAACTGGTAGAGGTACAGTGGCACAATATACAGACAAATCGCACACCTTGAGATTTTGCACGCCACTTCAAAAGATCTGTTAGAAAAAGCGAATTCAAACAAATTTGAACTCGCAAGTAATCACTGCAGGTAACGTTTTTTCGTTTCAGTAAATATTATGCTTTGGTATTCTCTATTGTAAAACCTACAGCGAGACCTTCCATATGACGTATGATCAGAAGTTCAAAACATTTTCAGTCTAAACACAACAATTTATCACTAATATGTTGCTCGACTATTTCCATGGCCCCACTTCATTCAAAATGCTACGTTTCGAAAACAGGCTGTTTTCGTCTTCAGGTTTTCGAAACGTGGTGTATTAATGAAATGGTATAATGGAAACAGTCCAGCACCACATTAGTGATTGTTCGCATGTGACACCATTGCCTATCAATTTTACTCCGCTATACAATCATTCATCATACAAAACCATCTACATGTTCCGACTAATACATTGCCACAATCAGCCTGACTACAAAAACAAAACAGAAATACTGACAGTTTGTTTTTGTTTTTATATTCAGCTTGATGATGACTATATATTAGCCGAAACATGTACTAATTTTGTATGATGAACAAGTTGTTGTATTGACACTGGATACATTGGACTTCTGATTGTAGTGACGGCACAACAGGGACGAACTGCTCTAAGGTTACAAATTAGGTAGACCTTAATCCACTTTCTTTAACCCTTTAAAGACGAAGCGTATCTGTTTTATATAAGGACTCAGTGCGTACCGCGCTGTAAACACTCTCCACTTCGGTTATAAAAACCAGTGTCTTAATGTTTTATAAGGCAAAAGTTGCTGTTTGTTCTGAGATCCGTACAAAACACATAAACGCAATGTGGGCACCACGTAGAATTTTTTAATGTTAAACCTGGTAGTACGTAAAGTTACCGCTAGGCTTTAAAAGGTTAAATTAAATTCTGAATTATCATTCCATCGGATAGAAGCCACGTGTACCGACCACTTTTCTATGGACCAGTTTTCATGAAATCTGACACTGAAGAGTCAATAGCCATCCTAAATCTACGTCGAAAATTTCAGATCCTATTTTATTTTCTGATGGCCTAAGGCTTACACACACATACACACACACACGCGCGCGCGCGCGCGCACGCACGCACACACACACCTTCTTGTATCACACCGCTTGTGATGCACCTTCAACTGTTCAAATTTGCCTTTAAAATACCAAAAGCTTTTCTTAGCGACTAACAATGCTGAATAACAAAATGACAGAGCATTCAAGACAGTCACTGGACAACTGTTCGTAACACAAGGCACACAATGGCTGAGTACACTGAGAACCTACAATACACGCACACAGGCTCTGTGCAGCTTTCGTCGTATCTCCACCTGTCAACTCCTTCTACAAGTGTAATTTTGACTCCTATACGCACCAGATGTCAAAGCACCACACGAACACTGTCTTATGTCCTATCAATACCTGCGTACTCTCCGCACACAGAGAAACCATTCTAACGTTTTTTGGTTAAGTGTAACAACGACGTCTGCTTGTAACCCGAACCGTTCGTCGAATTTTCGTGACATTCGATAGAGTTCTCCATACAAAGCTTTCGAAACAGCGGGATTTTTGTGAAAATACGGTCTGTGACAGTCATATACATATGTGAGACCCCTACCGCCTTTTTGAAGCAACCTAAAGATGCTCGCGTACCCCATTTTGAGAAACCTTGTCACACAGGAAAATAGCAGCAGTGCTGCCAACCACCCAATTAGCTAACAAAGTAGTAAGTTATTCAGTCTGGTGGCCAGTCAGGGAATTACAGCCATATCCTACAAACCATTCGTCTGACAGCCAAACAAACATGAGTATGTGGGACAGCACAGCTGTCAAATTACTGCTTCATGGTGTATGTCAGATTTTTTTTTGATAAAATGAGCATTCAACTGTGATGCGTGATTGGTGATTAACTCTACGGAAGATTGATTAGTACTCACATGGGCCTATATTATTCATAAATGACCATTTTCGTTTATTTACCAAATTATGTTATATTCATAAAATCGTTCTCTCCGTTTTAATTAATCAAAACCTCACTTGGTCAAAATCGCAGCGGTCAAATAAATTATCAGCAATAACAACAACATAAATAATGTTGCTGTTCGCTGATTACTTAAATTTCATATATACTCAGTCTAAACTTTAGGTGAACCCTTTAAAGACGAGTGGTAATCGATTTTATATAAGGACTCAGGTCGTACCGCGCTGTAAACACTCTCCACTTCGGTTATAAAAACCAGTCTCTTAATGTTTTATAAGGCAAAAGTTGCTGTTTGTTCTGAGATCCGTACAAAACACATAAACGCAATGTGGGCACCACGTAGAATTTTTTAATGTTAAACCTGGTGGTGCGTAAAGTTACCGCTAGGCTTTAAAAGGTTAAACCCAGAAGTGCACGAATCTCAGGCGCCAGGTCGCCGTGGCGACTAATCTTTTTACGGTAGCGACTAATGTCTGTGGTTCCTCAGTATCGAACTGGCTTCATGTCATCCTTCAGGCAACTAGTAAAAAAACGCACCTGACATTTTATATTTTCCCTCACTCCCTCATTTCACAATTTCCATTTCCCTCCCTCGTCACATGCATTATCATAATTACCATTTTTCTCTCCAGTTTTTCGCATGCTTAATTATTTCCGTTTTGGTTTCAGATGGCGGTTGCAAGCCACGACCACAATGAATGCATAGCACACTTCACTTACTAAAACTTTCCCTTACTTTCAAAGATAGGAAAAGGTCAGACTGTGGCAGGAGAAAAGTGGTTTCTCTTTCTTTTTATTGGTCTCCGAGACAAGTACCGTAATGGCAATTGCATAATCTACCACTCGCATCACTCTAATGTTTCACAAAATTGGTCCCTCAAAAAGCCACTGCATGTTAAAAGCGTGACGTCACAGCTCTCTAATCCTTGAACGTTTTCCTTTTTACGAAGAGCAGTACAACACTCTGCCAGGGAGACAGAAAAGAAGAGTTTTGCGAAATAGAAGAGCTGGTTTTATGTACAAAGCTTCTATCTAAGAGATAGAATAAATTTACAACATCCAATTTGTTTTTAACAATTTAATTCAAGATTAGAATAAAAACAGGACTGAGAGTACGACAAGAAAATGTTTCAGTCCCTTGGCACTGAGCTGGCGGTGCTTCAGTTTTATTTGCCTCATTCGTTGATTTAAGGCACCTGTAAAAACCACGCAGTCCAGTATGTAAGCAAGTACAAACACAGGGAGAATGAAAATGGTTTATTCCAAGAAGGAGTACAGCAAACTACCAGCGGCAGTCTTTGAAGCCCACTTCAAATGACAGTAATGAAATGCAAGTCAGTGCGACTGTCACATGCTGAATTCAGACAATACCAATGGCAGGCTTACGGCCTCGTGTAACATTAGCTTTTATTGCGGTTGAACATGCCTGGAAATTGCAATTTGCCAACAACATTTGCTCCACGGATCACGTGTCGAATTTCAAAGAATCTCTTACACAATTTATGGACTACACGTAAAAGTGTGTTATGGATTTGTGTAAACTGGGCTTTATTATGGATCAATGTGGCTGAAAACACGACGTGCCAAACAACCATACTCCAGCCTCTATAGTTTCGGCGTGCCATACATACCAAATGTCCAGCAGATCTATACAAAACACGTAACCGATGCCTGGACTCCAAGTTACATACATTATGTAACAGTATTTCTATACAGCAAAACACATCCAACTTATGCACAATACTATTGCCCATTTATTTATCTTCTTTGTTCAACTTCTCGCCGACATGTTTCGGCAAGTAACTATACCATTATCACGGGGGCTATATAAAAATTACATAAGACGTGCATGAGTGTGACTATAACATGTTAAAAGTTTTAAAATGTTAAAATCTTCTATAAACTTTTGCTACACAGTTCTTGTACTGTGCAGCAAATTTTATAGAACATTTTTAACATTTTATAGTCACATTCATGTACAGCTTATGTAATTCGATACAGCCCCCTTGATAATGGCATAGTTACTTGCCGAAACATGTCGGGGAGAAGTTGAACAAAAAAGATAAATAAATAAACAATAGTATTGTGCATAAGTTGGATCTATTTTGCTATACTGATCATATGCACGGAAATTAATAATACAAAAGTATTTTTTTTATATTTTCCAAGTATTCTGACTTTACTAATACACATCTTATTTAGTAGTACAGAAAAGTTGGATAACTCTCAGCTAATAAACGACCATAAATTATAAACTCGTGCGATCTCACACAGTAAAAATTATATGTGTTGAATTCTGTATGTATTACATTTTTAACTTGTTTTAAAACATTGTACTGATAGCCTGACGATGGTCTGTTAAGGCCGAAACATGTTGCTCTTCTCAATAAAAAGACGCATGGTTGTGTAAGGCGGTATGTTAAAAGTGTTCGTTACTCAGCTGCCCAACGAGATACAATTAAAAGTCTAAACGGTGGCGGGTCACTATCAGGCACTCATTTATTTAACACTTTTTAACAAAATCGGTCACCTGATAAAAATTTCATAGTATTAAATGTCTGATACAACTCCGAAATGCGTTAATGTATGGACTTGATACAGTCTTTATGGTCAAGTATTCTAAAATGTGAATTTATACTACGTCACCTACTCTATACAGCAAAAAAAAAAAATCAGATAAATAGAATCTAAATGTTGAAAAAAGCAACCAACAAATGCACTGTACTTACTTATTCAACTTTTTACTCTGCTTTTCCCCGACGTAGCAAGACGGGCGTAGCAAGACGCCATCCTCAGGGGGTCGTATATAATTAAGACATTATTTTCCTCAGGCGATGTTTTCCACACACGTGAAATTGTTAAAATATAGCATTTACACACATAACACACTGTTTTCCAATATTAATTTGATGACAGTTCTTGGATTACAACAACCTCCTGCACAAGATTAGTTAACTCGTGATGGTGCCTTATTATTCTCATTGTATACCATACTTTTAACATTTTATAGTTTTGTGACAATGTGCTGTGTTACATTTTAATAATCTTATAGACATTCTTATTATTTAATGGGGTGCCACTGCACTCACAGTTAATAATGTGCTATTCACATCAGACCATATAGTTATGTGTTGTAATCCAAGAACTGTCATCAAATTAATATTGGAAAACAGTGTGTTATGTGAGAAAAATGCTATATTTTAACAATTTCACGTGTGTGGAAAACATCGCCTGAGGAAAATAATGTCTTAATTATATACGACCCCCTGAGGATGGCGTCTTGCTACGCCGAAACATGTCGGGGAAAAGCAGAGTAAAAAGTTGAATAAGTAAGTACAGTGCATTTGTTGGTTGCTTTTTTCATCTGATATAAAATGCACGGTGAGTTAAAAGTGAAAAGTGAATAGAATCTAAATGTGTTCATAAAAGCTCTATCACTGCATATAAATGTGACATATGTCTGTATCACATTACACGCGCAAAATGAGTTTCGGCAGAAACATTTTATTGTCTTGCATGTGGACATACCAAAAGCGCTACCATTGTACTGCGATAGAGACTGATTGTAACACAAACTGGCTGAAAATTCCATAAAGTTGCAATCCGCTTGCTCGACCGTAAAACCGCATCAATATGTACACTGCTAACGCGTATCGCGTTCTAAACAGCACACTATGCGTCATACTGTTGTTATTCCTGTTTTAAATAACATTCACTCAACTTAGCTCCGTCTTCCAAACCTACGCATGTAAACGCACAAAAGCTGACTCTTGATTGAAAGTGGTTCACAATTTCCTCTCAGACTAGATACGTTCTGTGAGTTGTTCAAACTGGATACTTTTCGGACAGGTTTCGGACCCACTGGTATAACAAAAGTCTCATTTTTAGGAATTCTTGGCACAAACTGTACCAAATGAACAAATAATGGCAAGCTTGTTTCTGTATAGCTATGTCTGTACATGGGTCTACAAACACACACACACACACACT
>BLKM01008640.1:128496-137341 GCA_013340265.1 Coptotermes formosanus | reverse complement strand
CCCCCCCCCCCCCCCCCCCCCCGCCGGGGTACGTCAGACTGAAGTCCTCGAACGTAAAGTCCACAAATTTTAATAACAGTTTGCGCGGCTATAGACCCAAGCGCAGAAAATTACGTACCAAACAGCCACTATTATAGCCCCCGCACAGGCTACTTCGAAAGTTTAGACTGCACTGTGACGTTGTGGGCTAGGACGCCGTGTAGTCTGGTAGGTAGGCAACAACGACCCAGAACATAATGCTGCCAAGTTCAGTGCAGAAAGTTCAGTCTGTTGATGAGGAAACATTTCCTTCCAGCACGCTGGTAGTCATGCACCAGACAACACGATGTCATTAACTCAGAATACCACAATACGAATGCTTACTGTCGTGAAAAACACAGATGTTATACGTCTCAACAATTTATTTTCCGCTGGCGCAACAGCCCCCAGTGGGCCAGGACCTCCTCATTATCGACGCTTCACGATCACACACAGACACATCATACTCGGTAGGACTCCTCTGGACGATTGATCGGCCCGTCGCAGAGACCTCTACCTGACAACACACAACACTCACAAGAGACAGACATCCATGTCCCCGGCGGGATTCGAACCCACGATCCCAGCAAGCGTGCGGCTGCAGACCCACGCCTTAGGCCGCGCGGCCACTGGGATTGGCTGTCAGTCATACTGTTACGTAAGCCAGTGACTGTCAACTGGTGGTGCACGTACCACTCATGGCACTCGATAGTCGGAACACGCCGTGAATTTCACGTAGGCTGTCTGTTACTTACATTACCGCCCGACAGATGTCGCGTAAGTGGTGCGACTCACCTGTAAAAAATAAAAACAGATACATTAAATTATTTCATAAGAAGCTTTCAGATAAAGGTGAAGGTAAAGTTGTTACAGCACTTAATTAAACAACACACCATAAAAACACATAGGCAGCGGAGGTACAGCTCCACTTATTCTTAACTGCTAGATTGGAGTAATCGCCTTCACACACAGGCCCATTTCTACCCTTAGAATGTGCGAACGGTAGCGACTGCATAGGCTGGGTAGGCCGCATACAGGGCCAGGGCACTGCGTGCTCTTCCCGGAAGTCAAACCCCGACTCCTCGGTCGTCCAACCCGTACCCTGGTACGTAGGGTGAAACTTGTCCCTGCCCACGCCATGAATACACATAGGGGGCGTACAGGTATATCTCCACTCATTCTCAACTTCGGCACTACATGGGGTTAGTGGCCAACTTCACACCCCGGCCGCATTACCCCCAGAAAATAAACCCTAAGTACGTACCGAAGAGGTGGATCTAGTACATGGGTGTCCAACACTTTCATGGCAAAGGGTCAGTCCCTTCACTGTGGGCTGGTTTGTGGGCCGCACGCGGAAAAATAGTAAGTGGTGCAGGGACCCATGCACCAGTAGGTGCGGTAGGAACCAATCACCTGGCCTCTCACTGGGCTGATCTTAGAGATATCTCATCTGCGTAAACACATATTTACAGGGCCATTATTTTAATCGAGAAGCCAAACGGGTATCTAAGGGAATGAATCCCATGTCTGCCACGGTCTGCAAGAAATTCGAAGACAGGGATTTATTTACTATTATAGACGACTGCTGGCTTGACTTACGATGCGTTAAACATGTTGAAGATAACGAGTAAAAAACGGACAAAACTGTATCATAAATGGCTGATTACATAATACTGCAGAAGAGAGATCGCGTAGATAAAATGGAAAGGCCAACTGAAGTAAAGATACACCGCTGGAAGGCAGTTCCAGAAATCATCTCCATCAGTCCAGGACTTAGTAACAAGGCATTCTGGCTGGAGCATATCACAGTACAGAGACATACCGTAACCATCCATGTTGCATTACCTCTAGCATACATCAGTAACAGAAAAAATACAAGCGTTTTTGTTATCATTATATTCCATCAAGCCAACATTAGCCGGCAAACAACAAGCATGTAACACTGACGCCTATAAGCACAACGTGGCATATACACCTGATGCAAAGTTGTAAAAATACATAAAAAATGTAATAATTAAAACACCCAATCAAAAAAAAATCAGAATCACGCCAAATATGTCGGAGGGTTTGTACTAAAATAAGAATTACATGCTTTTAGAATATATCTACAAAACTGCGCAATCAGGACAACAAGTTTGGCAACATGACAATGACACGTGATCTTTGACCTTGAAAGAAAAGCAGCTGTTTGTATGCACGGACATTGAAGTGTCTACACTGCAGACACTTCAATGGTATCACATTTACATTCTGTAGACTCTGCAGGATCTAAACACAATGGTATCACATTTACATTCTGTAGACTCTGCAGGATCTAAACACAAAAGCATTGAAACTTTCTTGTTGTTAGTACTCCCAAAAATAACGCAATGCTCCTTCAATTTAGACCCGAGACAAATTTTAGATTTCAATATTTTGTTGCTTCAATCTTTAATTCTGAATTTCACAAAAGTTAACAATTGTGCCTTTAAACACACAGTATTAACATGAACAATAATTTAAAGCCATGTTAAGAAGCTACTATGTTTGCGTTCCTGACAATTGCATGCCCATGGCGAAACATGCAGCAAAATGTATACCGATAGAAAATAATATAAAGTGGCAGAAATATTTAGTGAAAATTTAAATACATGAAATACGATGTACAACGCTGAAGATCCAGAACGAGACTGAGAACTTTATGAGACATCGTTTCAAACACAGACGGTGACCATCAATTTTGCGACATGACGTACAAATCCATCCCAGTGGCCGTGTGGTCTAAGGCGTCGGTTGGCGGCCGAGCGCTTGCTGGGATCGTGGGTTCGAATCCCACCGGGGGCATGGATGTTTGTCTCTTGCACAGTGTTTGTGTTTTCAGGTAGAGGTCTTTGCGACGGGCCGATCCCTCGTCCAGAAGAGTCCTACCGACTGTGGTGTGTGTCTGTGTGTGATCAAGTGAAAATAAAAACCCTTTACACCTGCTGTGACCATGTAGGTAGAAGAGGGAAGGACTGCGGAACGAAACGTACAAATTCTAATTACAAATTTATTAATGAATTTACACAATGCTGTCCTCAAGAATAAACCAATTAAAACAAAAAATTTAAGAAACGTTTCCAGTCTGAAATCTTATAACGTTTTCTCATCCAAAACCATTACCACTGACCTGGCACAAACAGCGCAAACTCTAGATGTGCAGAAACACATGTTACATGTACGAAGCGCTATCAAATCACGTTTATGTTCGTCTGCTTCCGCCTAGCAAATACCGACAGTGTAAAGGCTTATTGGTCATCAGAAAGTGTAACTCGTCTTAGTTTGCGCGACGCAAATTTAAGTACATAAATAACAAAGGATTGCGTACAGGCGGAGGAAGCATCGCCGTAAAAAAAAAAAGATTACACAGAATATCGGAGGAGGAGGAACAACAACGCTGAAGCGAATACAAACTTGCGTTGCACGGTAACAGACTTTTAAAACTTGCCGCATATCGTAACTGTATATAGCCTGCATGAATATACCCGTACACGAGAAAATAGAAGGAAAGTTAATTTTCAAAACGCCTTGTTTTATGGCTCGCCGGGGGAAGGGAGAAACATATTCCGACGAGGAATCAACTAAATCACTTAACGTGCTGGAAGCTACGCCCCCCTCCCCCCCCCCCGTCAGATTTATTTCATTCCAATGACACATGAAAATTGTTTCGGAAACCTTCAGAGTCGGACCCATTCTCAAGTACAATGCAAAATATCACACGACGTCAATATGGATCTAAGTGTCCAAGTAACTGCGAAGACAAAAATCTCCAGTGACGTGTCCATCAAATACTGTCTTGTGTCCAAGTAACTGCGCCGACAAAAATCTCCAGTGACTTGTCCATCAAATACTGTCTTGTGTCCAAGTAACTGCGAAGACAAAAATCTCCAGTGACGTGTCCATCAAATACTGTCTTGTGTCCAAGTAACTGCGAAGACAAAAATCTCTAGTGACTTGTCCATCAAATACTGTCTTGTGTCCAAGCAACTGTGAAGACAAAAATCTCTAGTGACGTGTCCATCAAATACTGTCTTGTGTCCAAGTAACTGCGCCGACAAAAATCTCCAGTGACGTGTCCATCAAATACTGTCTTGTGTCCAAGTAACTGCGAAGACAAAAATCTCCAGTGACGTGTCCATCAAATACTGTCTTGTGTCCAAGTAACTGCGAAGACAAAAATCTCCAGCGACGTGTCCATCAAATACTGTCTTGTGTCCAAGTAACTGCGAAGACAAAAATCTCCAGTAACTTTTCCATCAAATACTGTCTTGTGTCCAAGTAACTGCGAAGACAAGAATCTCCAGTGACTTGTCCAACAAATTAACTTCGGCTGTGGTACAAGACACAACAATATTGAAGTCTTGCTGCGAAAGAAAGAAGGCTTCACTCCCAATTTGCACGGCAGCCACCCTGGCATTTTTCAATTGAAACGTTTGTCTTTGCCCAAGTTCTATATTTGCGGCCATGGAATTCCAACACCAGTTTCCCCTCGCTTCGATCCCTGATACGATAATATTTACGAAGAAACGGGCCCGAGGCAATGTGCCCACGGCTGTGATGTGATCTGAACACAGACATACGTGTCAATACGTTCGTGCGTTCAGAGGAAATCAATCTGCAATAAACTTGTCAACTCGTCAGATACCCTTTAAAAAAAAACCAAAGAATGGTATAACCAGCCCATAACCACCATAACATAATGGTATAACCACCCACACGTGAACTAAATTAACACAGTCTTGTTTAAAATATTTTAATTACTCCGAGACTCTTCTACACTCAGCACATTAGCAATAAACCCACAGCAAATCCACAGCACATACCGCTGTTCCAGAGCACTGCACTGACTCGCATTGAGACGTGTTATTTTTATTCCCTTTTGTTTTAAAAGCTATGTGTAGAAGCTGCAGCTATATAGAAGTAATTATGCAGTACAGTTTCCTCCTTGCGACCAATTCGTGGTACAAAATTTTGTTTCGATTCCCTTTCATTAAGAAAATCTATATCCATTTCTTCTTTCGAATTACGCTAATATTCGCAAAGGCCCAGTGGTTACTATATATACCACCAAGTTTAACATTCAACAATTCTACGTTCTGCCCACACAGTGTATTTATGTGTTTTGTGTGGATCTCAGAACAAACAGCGATTATTTCCCTATACAGCATTAACTGACTGGTTTTTATAACCGAGACGGAGTGTGTTTACTGCGCGACACGAACTGGGTCTTCAAATGCCACGTTCTGCCCCCACAGTGTATTTATGTGTTTTGTGTGGATCTCAGAACAAACAGCAATTATTTCCCTACACAGCATTAACTGACTGGTTTTTATAACCGAGACGGAGTGTGTTTACTACGCGGTACGACCTGAATCTTTAAATAAAACATTACGTTTTCTCGTTAAATGGTTAAAATATAATTACCGAAGGCCACAAAATACTGATCCATAAGATTTGAAACGCCAGTATTAGTTTCGTTTATTTAAAGGTCCAGAACACCTGCTCCTAAAACGCGGGGCTTTCATGAAAGATGACTGCAGTTGTTAGGGGATTTTTACCGCGTGTTACGTAAAGACGTTTTCAGTTATACAGCATCGGTAACAGATAGATGAATGCGTACGGAACACACTTGAAATGGTGCTGATAAGGGCAAACTGAACAACACGGGCAATGTACGTATATGGTAAAATAGGGGTGCGTTCGCATAACCAATGGGCCAGTCGAACGGCAGTACTAAATGTTATGAGTGGGTGTATATCGTGCGTTAGTTATCTAACAGGCAAAGCGCACGCGCCGTATTGGTCTGTCTGGCTGTACCATATTTTTCGACATTATCTCACAAACGGCACGATTTTCGGGGAAAAGTTATTGAACATAAAATGTGTGTTTTGATTTTCTCTATAAATTTTGTCTGAAACATTTCTCCTTCTAAGAAAAATTCAGCGAGATATTATCATAAACGTACACACGTATTCATGTAAAGTATCCGTTATTCTTGTCAGGTCTTAATGAAACTTGAATTTTCTCGACAGATTTTCGAAGAATACTCAAATATCAAATTTCATAAAAATCCGTTCAGTGGGCGCGGAGTTATTTCATTCGGACGGACGGACAGATAGACATAACGAAGCCAATAGCTCCTTTTCGCAGTTCCGCGAACGTGCCTAAAAACACGTCTGAATGCCCTTTTTGTCCACCACAAATCCCACAGAGACGGGGCTGAGACTGAACTCGGGGCCCGCGCGGTGGGAAGCCTACAGCCATCTGACTGAGCCACGGCACGGTCCTGTAGATGTGCTGATCGCGGCCTGCATCTCGCAGCAACTAAGGGTTCGTTCCGAGAAATTTACGGGACCTGGTTACAAGTGCGCTGTGCTAAGATTACTCCCATTCACCGGGTCCTCTGAATATACACGTCCACGGTAAACTTCGCAATTACATTAACGAACTACCTAACTCACTGCTAAGTAACTCTGTGGAGAAGGGCCCTGCATGAGAAGCTAATAAACATATAAAAAAGATCTCGTATCTTATTGAAGTCCACAGTTCACTGCCCTCTTCAAAAAAAAATCCTGTACTAATCATAAAGTCGTAAATGACTTTTTAGCTACGAAGGAACCGACAGAAAATCAAGAAACACTGTACTTGAGAACAGCGCTTGTACGTTACATTTGTCAGACTCCGACATCACAGCAGTCTTGATGCTGACAAAGTGCAGAAGTCGTTGGGAATGCACTCCTTTTGTTTGAATGCATAACTGAGCACTGCGACGCCACGAACTCCCGGCACGCTGAAAAATTCCAGGCATGTGTCGTACTGTTGTCGCAGCCACTTCAATCAAACGACAAATGCTCGCCGCGAGAGTTGACTCTTTCCTAGGAAACTATGTTCTTAAATGGCTAAACATGTAGAATCGGCAAGAGTGAGATCAGGCGGCTGCGGTGGCCACAAAACCGGCCCCTTCCTTAAAAAATCTACCTATATGGGTGCTCAGAGTCCAAATAGTTCTTACATCGCGAGTAGAGTGAACAGCAGCTCAATCACACAGACACCACGCTGCTAGTGATACACCTTCAGGTAACACTTCCACGGCCAAATTTCGCTGACAAATAGATAGCAACCATATGTTTGTAGATGGGTTTTGGTTCCATTTGTTGTGTACAACTCCATACTTATACTTACTGTAATTAAGGATCATCCTGTATAAGAATTCAGTTCCCAAGTCACAAAGACGTAATATATCTCCATGGTAAAGACGAAACATTTCATGGCGGTTAACAAAATAATGGTTGTATGGCGTGCTGCCGCAGTTGGTAGAGACTCTGCACTACAAGCCGGAAGGTCGCGGGTTCGATTCCTGATGATGTAACCGGGGGGGGTTTAATTTACTTAATACTTCCGGACGCACTATGCGCCCTGAGGTCGACTCAGCGTCTAACATAAATGAGTATCACGGATATCTCCTTGTGGGTAAAGGCGGCCGGTGTGTACGGCTGACAACCTTGTCACCTATATTTGCCGACTGTCTAGAAATTCTGAAAGCCCCAACCCAATGGAACCCCAAGGGCCTGTCCAGCCTTTATCTTTACCTTTACTCTGTATATGCAAATTTTGGCCAAAATGCAGAGTAGCAGGTGGTAAGCAGACGGGCGGGAACCACTACCCATTAAGTGGTTCAGGTAAAAAACAACACGCGATGGAAAATCTCATTAGGATTTGGAGCAAAACAGTGGGACAAAGTAACAAAGAGAGCAACAGTCAGTTGCATATGAAACAGCCACACTGCCAAACAGGAGGACGCAATATTCACACCCTGACACTTGTAATGAACAACTCAGTTCCCTACGACACCATAAAATTGTCAGTCAAACAGACAACATGGTAATTATTTTTAATGATCCTCTCAACTGTCCAGCACAATCAAACGCGGAAACTGTTAGATATAACGATTGAAAATGCGACATGAAACCTGGTACAAATTTTGTGCTGAATCTCGTTTCTGTTAGATCGATGGATTCTACACGCCCTAACTAGCATGTTTCAATTACCGAAACTGTTCAGTATTAACCTTTTAAAGATGAATCTTATCTGTTTTATATAAGGACGCAGTCCGTACCGCGCTGTAAACACTCTCCACTTCGGTTATAAAAACCAGTCTCTTGATGTTTTATAAGGCAAAAGTTGCTGTTTGTTCTGAAATCCGTACAAAACACATAAACGCAATGTGGGCACCAAGTAGAATTTTTTAATGTTAAACCTGGTGTACGTAAAGTTACCGCTAGGCTTTAAAAGGTTAATATCTGACCCCAATCCACAATAAAAATATGAACTAACCCTGCAGTAGTTTTATAATACCAGTACCCCTCCTCTTCAGAGGCACTGCGCTACAAACCGGCACGTCGCGGGTTCAATTCCCGATGGTGTCAGTGGATTTTTTCATTGGCATAATCCTGTCGGTCGCACTATGGCTCTGGGGTCGACTCAGCCTCTAACAGAAATGAGTAACAGGGGGGTAAAGGCGGCCGGTGCGTATGGCTGACAACCTACCACCTTCATGTGCCCGTTGTCTAGAAATCTGGGATCTGGCCACCAAACCAAAACCGTCGCGACGGTTTTGGTTTGAGTAGCCAGATCACGTTCCCTGAGGATGGAGACTGAGTGCGTCTCTGAAACGTCGGATGTTTTTAAACAATTGACACGGCTATCAGCCCGAGAAGTATTCATACAATTTGTCGCCGCGAAAGCCTGAAGATTTTTCTTGTCTGCAAATCGTCCAGACCGGCTCTGGGACACACACCCCGCCTCCTAT
>BLKM01008640.1:115996-123496 GCA_013340265.1 Coptotermes formosanus | reverse complement strand
ACGTAGAATTTTTTAATCTTAAACCTGGTCGTATGTAAAGTTACCGGTGGGCTTTAAAAGGTTAAACATTGGGATAAAGGATTCAACACGTTATGCAACCTCATCACATGAAATTGAGTCGCTAAATAACAAAAAAGGGTTAAGAAACTAGACAAAAATTGCTGTACATAATTAAACACAAGTTTTGTCGATTGTTAAGTGATATTCTGTACAATAAAGCTACAGAAATCCTCTCTTGAAACAAATACAGTGTGCTGTATATCGTATCTCTTAGTACAAAAAAGTGTTCACGTAAAATAGACATTTTATTTAAAGCAGATGGACATGTGACTGTAAATCACAACACTATGCAATGTCCATACTATCGCGACGTCATTTCCGGTGTCAAGTGGTTTGTTTACAACCTGCACAAGTAGGTCGCGGTAGTGTTGTGTCCTTTTGAGAAGGATCGGTGTACAGAATTGTGAATGTAGTGGAGTGTTTATACATCACTCAGCTCGCAGCCGGTGCAGCCATAAGGGGTTGACAAAACCTGTCATGACACATACAGATGTTTGTATCCTGATAACACACTGCGGTCTAGCACAAAGGATTAATCTACACACTCTGACGAAAAACTGCCCTATATACTTTGTGTTTTCTATTGCTCCATGACACTCAGAGAAACACTTTAACAAGGCAGGCAATGTACGCATAACGTTACACTGTAGCGCGTTCGCGTAACCATTGTTGCCGCGCAAACGCAATAAGTATTACATATTCTGTGTGTGTGTGTGTCTTTACCCTTAGTCATCCAGCATGCAAAGCGCATGCGCCGTGTTATATTGCCATCTGTGGCCTGTCTGGCTGTACCATATTTTTTCCACATTATCTCATGAACGGCACGATTTTCGGAAATAAGTTACTGAACATAAAACGTGTTTTGATTTCTCTACATCTTTGTCTGAAACATTTCCCATTCTAAGAAGAATTAAGCGAGATATTAACATAACCGTAGACAGGTCTTCATGTAAAGTATCCGCTATTCTTGTCAGATTTTAATAAAACTTGGATTCTCTAAACAGATATTCGAAAAGTCCTCCAATATCAAATTTAATGAAAATTTGTCCAGTGGGAGACGAGTTGTTCCAAGCTGACGGACACACATACGACGAAGCTAATAGTAGGCTTTTGCAAGTTGGCAAACGCGCCTAAAACACGAAATGGTGACACACTTAATTCCACCACAAATCGTTACCTTGAAGTTACAGACTCATCTAATTCGCAGATTTATTATGGGTTTTATGGGACATTGTACGAATACCGCCAGCTTCCACATTTTAGTTTTAAATTGCATTCATTTGTCAATGGTACGTCAACCATTTAAACCACGACAACTTGTAAAGACTATAATTAAACCACATTCCGTATAAATATTCAGTTCCTATGTCATAATTTAAAATTAAAATGCGCTGAGCAAGCAAAAATGTTTAAAATTTTAATTTATCCAAGCCCTGTGGTGGAGTATGTATATGAAAAAATGTGTTTTGTACAATTTTCACAGCATATAGGCTTTATTTGCCTAAGGAAAATTAAGTGAGTGGTCTTCGTAACAGAGAGAGAGAGTTCTCTGTGAGGTGCGGATTTTATTTTTGCTAGTTAAAATTTCCGGACATCAAAATTGTAATAACTGCCTGTATCAGTAGGTTGGATAATGCGTGATGTAAGAGGGGTGAAGAATAAGAAAAGAATAATAATAGAAATAATAATAGAAGAACGGAAGAGAAAATAATAAATAAATAAATAAATGACATATGAAGCGAATGTTGCTCTTTTTGACTAACCAGGCGTAAGACAGCGACTACCGATCCTTTACAAGCGTCGACAGTGTAAAATGATTACCAAGGCTACGTTCTGCATACTGCTTCCAGTAAGCATGAACACAAGTCACAGTTGGTGCAGTTTCTCTTTCACGATGAAGCCAATGCTTCTTCATGGCGCTGTATGTAGTTAGTTGAACAGATGACGCACGCCAAACATAACAGAAACTATCGAACTATCGCTGCTTGCACGGAAAACTGTACAGATAGTTCGCGTTTACCACGTCTGCCAGCAACAATGGTTTTATCTCGAAGGGGAACGTTGAATTTACTCACGCCTTCTTCCCTGCAACGCGCCATTTTGAAAACTAGCGACTGTAATGAAAGCATTGTTTGCTGCGTGCGCGACAGCCAGAACCAACGCTTCGTTTGTGAGCGACGTCACAACCGTGTTAAAATTAGCGCGTCAATAATACGGTAGGCCCGTCGTATGATGAGCCCACCCCAAGTTTATGCACGCACACACACACACACACACACGTGTATGTATGAATGTATGTATGTATGTAAGTATGTTTGTATGTATGTATGTATGTATGTATGTATGTATGTATGTGTGTGTGTGTCTATGTGTGTATGTATGTATGTATGTATGTATGTGTGTGTATGTATGTATGTATGTGTGTACGTATGTATGTATGTATGTATGTATGTATGTATGTATGTATGTATGTATTATGTATGTATGTATGTATGTATGTATGTATGTATGTATGTATGTATGTATGTATGTGTGTATGTACGTACGTACGTACGTATGCGCGTATGTATTTATGTATGTATGTATGTATGTACGTACGTACGTATGTATGAATATATGTATGTATGTATGTATGTATGTATGTATGTATGTACGTACGTATGTATGTATGTATGTACGTACGTACGTATGTATGTATGTATGTATGTATGTATGTATGTAGGTGTGTATGTATGTACGTACGTACGTACGTATGCGCGTATGTATGTATGTATGTATGTATGTATGTATGTATGTACGTACGTACGTACGTACGTATGCGCGCATGTATGTACATAGTGAAATTATGTGTGTGTGTACGTTTGTATGTATGTATGTATGTATGTATGTATGTATGTATGTATGTATGTATGTATGTATGTATGTATGTATGTATGTATGTGTGTATGTACGTATGTATGTATCCATGTACGTACATACATACATACATACATACATACATACATACATACATACATACATACATACATACATACATACGTACGTACATACACACGTACGTAGGTACGTACGTACGTACGTGTGTATGTACGTATTTACGTATGTATCTATGTATGTGCGTATGTTTGTATGTATGTATGCACACATGTATATATGCGAGTACGTAAGTGTATATATAGATACAAGTAAACATACGTATGTTACACGCTAATAAGACAAGGTTAATGCAAGTTTTAAACGGATCTGCAGTCTTCCGGGATATTACTCCGCGTCGTGTGGTAATACTTTACCGACGTTTCGGGACAAAGTATCAGCCCCATCTTCAAGGATCAAGAAGTGCAAGAAGAAAAAATCACGGTACGTTCTGAACAATTCCCAAATATGCATAACCTTAACAACTGAAAGGAAATTACATGTTCCATACGAAATATAAAAAACATGGTCAAATGAGTTACAAAACAACGGTCATGTACGGTCGTTATCAGCAGCTTACAAATGACGCAACAAACGATCAGCCGACCCGAATTCAGAAAGTCCGTCAATTCACGGCGTGTAAGTCACACCCATCCATTTTCTCACTTCCCCCGGTCCCGGTCTCAGTCAAGATACGAAAACAACACACGTTCGAACGAACGTTTTCACCCCTGGCATGCCAGCGTAATGTGACAGGCGTCACACATGATTAGTTTTTGATATGGAGACAGAGTTTCCTGCACTTGACAATGATCGAGGGTCACCTTGCATGTCACATTGCAACGCGTCGCTACGAAAAATGTAGTTTATAACAGCACAGAAACACAGCAACTCCGAAACGGTCCATGCGGGGACGACGACGTATGTTCTGCGCTCCCATTGCAGACCGTAACAAGCAGCGTGCAGCTGCAGCACCGTTGGCTGCTGACCGTACATGCATAGCCACAACCAAGAAAACAGAGTCGCAAGAAATAAACCACAGTTGGACTGGTTATAACGTCATGAAAAGAAACTGAATATTTCGTGTTGTTGTAAACGAGTGTTGTTCTAACCGAGTCGTATACTGTTATAGTGACGAATTAATTGGCACCACAGAATATCTGACGCTATAGGCGAGGTGTTGCATAAACCGATATCGTTATAACAGGGTTCTACTATAATTAGGAAACGTAAGCACTACAACAATTCCAACACATTCACGCACTTTCATTTGATTGATCCAGAAAATAACAACAGTTTAATTTTATAAAGTAACGGTTACAACAACACTCTCAATTGTATTGTAATGCACTGACGGTTATAACAACACTTTCAATTGCATTGTAATGAAGTGACGGTTATAACAACACTTTCAACTGCAGTGTAATCAACTGACGGTTACAACAACACTTTCAATTGTATTGTAATGAAGTGACGGTTATAACAACACTTTCAACTGTACTGTAATGAAGTGACGGTTACAACAACACTTTCAATTGTACTGTAATGAAGTGACGGTTATAACAACACTTTCAACTGTACTGTAATGAAGTGACGGTTCTAACAACACTTTCAACTGTATTGTAAGGAAGTGACGGTTATAAAGGCACTTTCAGTTTATTGTAATGAAGTGACGGTTGTAACAACACTTCAAATTATATGCTAATGAAGTAACAGTAGTAACCATATTTTCAACTGTATTTTAATAAACTAAGGGTTGTAACAACACTTTCCAGTGTATTTTCAGGAAGTAACGTTTGTAACAGCCGATACCGGTTGCCACGCGGTCTAACGCGTGGGTCTGCGGCTGCTCGCTGGCTGGGATTGCGGGCTCGAATCCCGTCAGGGGCGTTGATGCTTGTCTCTTGTGAGTGTTGTGTGTTGTCAGGTAGAGGGCTCTGTGTCGGGCTGATCACTTGACCAGAGGAGTCGTACCAAGCGCGCTGTGTCCGAGTGTGATCGTGAAGCCTCGATAATGAGGTCACCAAATTGAGGCACCTCGTGCTTCTATTGCGTAAAGCATATTCCTTGATTTAAAAAATGAAATGAGGGGACGACAAAACATGCTCTAGTGGGTACCAAAACATACACATGCCCCAGCCAGGCAGCCAGCTGAACATAAAACTAGGAAATAAAGCCTTCTGCTGCCTGCTAAGAGCATTACACACATGACAGAAGCACGCAGTACCCGTGTCTACCGCACAGGCAGCTTACTGCAAAGCTAAACCCTTCCTGTTTAGACGCAGTTTCAAATTACTGGTTGTACGAACTGTGAAAACAATGCATTTGGAAATGAGGGCCAAGGATTTTCATTGGCCTTACCCCAACGGTGTTAAATCTTAAATATATGCGGATCTTTCCTATAAAACATATGGTGCGGTCGCCTTTAAACAGATCGCCTTCAAACTACACACAACCAGTTAAAGCACTCCAGCCATTCCTGTACGCGTATTTTCATTTGCAATATCGCCACTTTAGTCTGGATGTCTATAAGATATTTATGGGATACTTCCAGTTACGGTACCGTGAGAAGGTGCAAGTTCCGATAATCAAATTAAATTTCTGGTCAAAAATCTCGTTTTTAAAAGCGATGCGTAGAAACATGTTTTAGTCGTCATGCTAAAGCATGCCTACTCGGCCAAATACTTCATTTGCTGTCGTATAAGTTCCGAAAACTTAAAGCAGAATGTCGTGTTTCGTGCGTTGAAGATACAAAATTCGTGTCATATACGAAAGCAATTTACCACTATGAGATTTGAGATTTTCAATACAGAGAACATTTTGGACCTTACAGGTTACGGCAGTCTAGTATCAGCGTTTCACAGCCGTCTACCGTTCCTCATCCCCGTGTCCATTGCCACGCCTAGGGGTACATAAAACTTCAATACAGCCACCTAAAAATTCCAGGCGCCTGAAGGTTAATATGATGTCAGTACAGTACTGAGGACACACAAGTAGTCTATATAGGCAGCACTGTGCAAAGTTCAGTCGCCCCGGCGACCTCGCACACAGCATTTGTACATCCGTGGCCAAGACTATTCTCCGTGATTCCTCCCCCAACATCTTCGCTACACAACCAGCCACTTTCGCATTGCAGTTCACTTCTACACCCAACATGGATATACTACGTGCCTTAGAAACAATGGCACCCAGTTCACCCAGCTACAACATAACAAGCTGTACTAACCCAGATATCACAGTATAAACTGACTTTGATTGGACTTATACAGTATTTTCGTATTCCCAGTTTCACCCTCCCTCCAACACCCCGCACTGCCGAGAACTTGTGAGCATGTACGCTACTGGCTGCTACGTTACGTTGCCACATCAATTTGAAGATGAAAATCTGACTGCAGGTATTTTCATGAAAATATCGGGTTATTTCAAGAAAATTACTGAGAAAACCTGAGAAACGTTTCTCTTCTCTCTTGACCACCGACAAAACAAACGCACTATCACCATCAAATATGCAGGCCTACCAAAACCACGAAATAAACTAAACACTACCGCCTGCTTGACACAAACTTGTTGAATAATGGAGCAATTAAGTACACCGAAACACCGTGCGCGCGCACGCACGCACACATGCACACACACAGACGCACGTCTACTAACTCCACACGTCAGTATTTCACTGTCCTGCTAGCAATTAAGAGACAACTGATGGGCACCGTCAGGTGAATGTGGGTCGCTGGAAAAAGCATAATGTAATTACGTCTACAAATGTTTCCTTTTAAAACACGTACGTTGTTTATAAAACAATTATACACGTAATTAAGAAGAAAGTTCATCAATTAGCCACTCCAGATATGATAGTAATTTCGGGGTACCAGGAGTGCTTCTTTTACGTATACACATCGTCCCCCGTCAGCTGCATTACTGTGCAAAGCCCTGAACGAGCCGTCACTCGTACCTTACACTACAGGCATCGAGTCTCGACACTGCAAACAAAACGTGCTATGAGCAGGTGATAACACGCTTTGACGTTCGCATTTTGTTCGGTGAAATGGTTTTCACTGATAGAAACACGTCAATGGATGCAATACACCGTAACTTTATACCAATATATCCGCTTGTTTAGCCCGTTAAATGTCACAGAAGTTTCCTTTTGAACACAGCATTTGTTCCTCTCATTCGGTCTTTGTTTTATTTTTTGGTTTAAGGCCCTTAAACAAAAAATAAAACAAAGGCCACAAAGGGTCGTCCATTGGCAGTAAAAATCGACGGCGGAGGTGGCGGCGGTTGCGGTGGCGGTGGCGGTGGCGGTGGCGGTGGCGGTGGCGGTGACCCCTCATTTATTTTATTGTTTAATGTCCGTAAACAAAAAATAAAACAAAGACCGAATGAGAGGAACAAATGCTGTGTTCAAAAGGAAACTTCTGTGACATTTAACGGGCTAAACAAGCGGATATATTGGTATAAAGTTACGGTGTATTGCATCCATTGACGTGTTTCTATCAGTGAAAACCATTTCACCGAACAAAATGC
>BLKM01008640.1:0-111250 GCA_013340265.1 Coptotermes formosanus | reverse complement strand
GGTGGTGGTGGTGGTGGTGGTGGTGGTGGTGGTGGTGGTGGTGGTGGTGGTGGTGGTGGTGGTGGTGGTGGTGGTGGTGGTGGTGGTGGTGGTGGTGGTGGACGACGACAATTTAAACAAAAGCAAACGGAAGAGATAATTAGAAATCACATCCAAAGAAACACTAATAATATTATAACTGTTTCGTTCCGCAGTCCTCCACCTCTTCTGCCTACTGACAGCAGGTGTCGAGGTTGTTTATTTTCACTTGATCACACTCAGACACACACACCACAGTCGGTAGGACTCCTCTGGACGAGGAATCGGCTCGACGCAGAGACCTCTACCTGACAACACAAACACTGTACAAGACAAACATCCATGCCACCGGCGGGATTCGAACCCAGATCCCAGCAAGCGATCGGCCGCAGACCTACGCCTTAGACCGCGCGGCCACTGGGATCGGCAATATTATAATTGACAAAGTAAAAACCTTAAAGGAAATCACTCGTTCCGGAACCTACTGACAATACAGTTCCACTTAATTCAATTTAATAAGATGCAGGCTTAGCAGAGCGAAGGGCCAGTTGCCAAATCAACACTCGAATGCAACAAAACAAAAATACAAACATACTGCACCACAATTCGAGAGAAGGAAAGACAAAAATAAGATGCAAAAAATTATCAAATTAATTTACAAGTAACCTAGCTACACTAAAACCACAATTCGCATTAAATTTCAATGACCAAACTACGGGATAAATTGTGTTCAAGAGTCATGATCCACTTCGAAAAAAATATCTACATCTAACAAATTTTTAGTCACAACAGACCCTCCACGGAATATACCGGTATCCCTACCGATGGAATAATTCCGTCAGGATTTTAATAATCGGTCATTTTCTTGAAACGGATCACTGGCAATGTCACATAAAACGAGCGTACTTTATTGGAGTAAATTACCGTACCTTTCCGAACAAGACAGGAATAAATTATATTTTCTGCTAAAGAACGGACAATTAATCAGGCACCTGAAAAGTCTACATAACTCCCATTCAAAAGTTAGAGACACGTACACTCCTTTGCTACCCCCACCCCCCCCCCGGGGGGGGGGGGAGTGCTAATGGTCTTAGTCTGTTAGCCCTTTAAAATCCTAGCGTTTGCAATACGTACAGTGAACATTAACACGGCAAAACTATTCACTTGGGCCTAGACCCCCGGTTCCCAAACTTTTATGCCTGTGACCCTAAAGTAGCAAACGGTATGTGAGCCGCGACACTACCATGGAAACGGCAACAGTCAGTGATATTTACTGTAAATGCACTGATGCTAACGCCTTTTCTTGAACACTACGTAATATTGCCACTTATTAAAAAAAGACTAAATTTTTAATGTTACTTGTCAAATCCAATATTTTCGGGACAATATTAACCTTTTAAAGCCTAGCGGTAACTTTACATACCACCAGGTTTAACATTAAAAAATTCTACGTGGTGCCCACATTGCGTTTATGTGTTTTGTACGGATCTCAGCACAAACAGCAACTTTTGCCTTATAAAGCATTAAGGGACTGGTTTTTATAACCGAAGTGGAGAGTGTTTACAGCGCGGTACGCACTGAGTCCTTACATAAAACAGATACGCTTCGTCTTTAAAGGGTCAAATACTAGAAACATGGAAGAAACAAACATTTATTTAAATATTTCACACATGTGCTGGTTAGACAAATTTTGTTCTTCATAATAATCCAGTTCTCCACAAAACCCTCTCGGGACCCTACCTCAGACCCCCGCGACCCTGATTTGGGTCGCGATCTGAGGTTGGTAACCACTAGCCTAGACCGTATTTGTGTACTGTGCGATACGAGTACTAAAGTCATTATGCACCTACATGGCATACAATGATTGGCTTTTATAATGGAAGCACACTGTGTTCTCTGTGAGGTGGGAACTGAATATTTACAATGTAAATGAATTTTAGTATTCCAAGGCACTTCCGTGAGTCAGGTTGCTAATTACCGGTCTCTCATCTCGCAGTCTCGGTTTCAAATCCAGGCCTGATTTTGATTTGTCATCGACAAGCTGGCACTGTGGCAACATTCCCTCCGAACTGCCCTACTTCCGTTTTCCCGTGTCAGTATCACTCCACCACAGCTGCACACTTATCTTCATCTTAATACGTCTCTTGTGAGAACGACAAGATGCTAAAGCCTGGGAACCTTCAATGAAAGCAATGGTCCTTTGTAAATCAGGTGGCACTGGCAAGCAAAGTTTTCGGTCTTAAAAAGGTTGATTTGTCACTCAGTGTAGACGAAATGCTCTCTCCCGAGTTACAACACCAGAAATTAACTCTATAAAAATAGACCGCACCTCTCCGGCTACACTAACACGTTGTTCGACAAGACCAATTGAACTGCGACTTTACGTCGCTGTCAACAAAGTAATTAGACCGCCAAGTAAAGTGTCCGGCATTTTTGTCAGATTTTGACCAAATTTGGATTTTTGTGACAGATTTTAAGAAAAACTCTCCAATAACAATTTTGACGAAAATCCGTACAGTGGGAACCGAGACGATACACGCGGACAGACATGATGAATCTAATAGGCACTTTTCTCCACTACGCGAACACGCCTAAAACTATACGTAACCTCAGTAGGGTACACACTTATAACTCACAGGACAAAGAATTCTAGTTTCCAACGCAATACCTGTCCAGCAAGCAAGGTCATGTATTTATTCGTCATCAATTTCGATGATTTCTTTGTAAAAAGAGTCACCGGCATTCAACATTTTCAACTAACGATTTTAGATATCAATACGCAATATGAACGGCTATTTATTCTACCAATTATGCCACTGAATTCGAATTACAGACGGCTGTACTGCATAGCTAAACAGACGAATGTTGACTGTTTGCAGCAGTTCAATATAAACTGACCTAGTGGGAATGACACTAATTAAAAATATGCGACACAAGCCAAATAATTTGACAAAACAACTTCCAAATTAAGCCTGCTAACTGGTGGCACGTGTTACGAATAACCATTCGGAACGTGTGCCATCGCTTTGTTTAAAAAATTATGCTACAATGGTGTACAACCTATACCGTATTCATGAACACACAAAATTACCGTCATCGATAAAATAGATATGAAGGGGGCCGGTTGTAACAACAGTTTAATATTTTTACGCAAAAATTCAGTTTGGCCGAACGTGTGAAAAATAAAGAAGTATTACACAGAGTCAAGGAGGAGAGGAATATCTTACGTACAATAAAACTAAGGAAAGCTGACTGTATTGTTCACATCTTTCGTGGGAACGGCTTTCTAAAACACTTTACTGCAGGAAAGGTAGAAGGAAGGATAGAAGTGACGAGAAGACGAGCAAGAAGATGTAAGCAGCTACTGGATGACCTTCAGGAAACGAGAGGATACTGGGAATTGAAAGAGGAAGCACTAGATCGCACTGTGTGGAGAACTCGCTTTGGAAGAGGTTATGGACCTGTCGTAAAACAGAGTGTGGAATGAAAATATGGAAGTATTGTCGATCACTGAAGTTAAAAAGAACAGCAAGACAACGTATCCAAGGTGCGCAGTCCTTTAGAAGTGGAAGGCTGAGTACTGAAGAATTCTGAGGAGTTACGCCATGTCCACTGGCAGTTGCAAACGTTTCACGAGGATTGTAGTGCATTTATCTTCAAGATAAAGTATCCTTAGGGTACTCTTCCGGGGCTGATTGACAAGGAATTACTTGCCACTGAAAACAATTCTTACTTATGGCCTTTCAGCGTCAGCAAGACAACTGCTGGCGATCGAATCTGACAATCATTACAGCAGGACAACAGAATTATGACCATCCCGCAGATAGCGGCAACGTTTTGAGCCGGTATTTAAACTACTGATTTCAGAAAACACGATGCTTATTCAACATCCTTCACTGTCTTAACCTGACAGATTTGACAGCAGGCCTATTTTTTCCGTCAGTAAACTGAACACCTCCACACTCCAGTTGTACAGCCTGCATGATATGAAGAAAGTAAACGTACGCCTACATCACTTTACAATTAGGGGTCGATTCACATTATACGGCACGACATGACACGATACGACACAACACAACACGACACGACAAAATATTCTTCCATGGCTTTCAGATGCTCGAATTCTCACTAGTCCGCTACCGACAGCCAACCACAAAGACAGTGTCGTTGGGATTGAGAGTAGAAAATATTTTGCCTGTCTGTTAACTGACGATAGATATGAATGCACGCTGGTTTTTGTCGTGTCGTGTCGTGTCGTGTCGAACCGTATAATGTGAATCGACCATAAAGCCTGTAATAAGTACGTTTAATTCTCACACAAAAATAGAATTACGTAATACGAATATAAGCAATATGTAGATTCTCGCCCAAGTTCTGAAGACAGCATACTACCAACTGCTTCAAATTTATTTTAAGGCTTTGACGCAGACCCAGCTAACAAGACTGTTCTTGTACGAGCAACTTAATCCAATAATACAGGAATTTCATCTAAGTGATATGCACACAGGCCGCACGTGTTCTGTCAGTACCACACAGCAAACACGCTGACCACGTAACAACGACAAACCGCAATGACGTTTAGGGAAATGATCGGTTTATTGCGCGGTATATATAGCTAGCACTGTGCTTTAAGAGGTTAAAGGGTTACTGTAAGTGAACTAGTCTAGAGAAGTACTTTTATTTCGACACGTGACATAAAAATCGATACAGTCCCTTGAAATGTTACTCTGCTAGGCAAGTCAACATTAAGGCATGTCAAACTCTGCACAAATGCGTATGACATTTGAATTCCTGCCACGCTCTGCTAGGAAGTGTATTTACGGGTTTGATGCTGGACGGAGATTCGAAGTATGGCTGAAAGTGGCGTTTCTACGAATGCAGGCAGTTTTAGCCTGTAGAGTCTACAGCAATTTCACATGGTAATTATACAGTGTTTTTGTCAAGTATACAGTTGGCCGATCCCAGTGGCCGCGCTGTCTAAGGCGTAGGTCTGCGGCCGAGCGCTTGCTGGGATCGTGGGTTCGAATCCCACTGGGGGCATGGATGTTTGTCTCTTGTGTGTGTTGTGTGTTGTCAGGTAGAGGTCTCTGCGACGGGCCGATCCCTCGTTTAGAGGAGTCCTACCGACTGTGGTGTGTGTCTGAGTGTGATCAAGTGAAAATAAACAACCTCGACACCTGCTGTGAGTAGGCAGAAGAGGTAAGGACTGCGATGCGATAAATACAGTTGAAGTCGGTTATAACGTCATGAAAGGGACTAAATATTTTGTGTCGTTATAAACGAGTGTTGTTACAACCGAGGAGTATAACGTTATGGTTAACAGTGAGGAATTAATCGGTACCACAGAACACTTGACGTTATAGTAGAGGTGCCGCATACACCGATGTCGTTATAACCGGGTTCGACTGTACAAAACTATTCTACCATAATTTCAATGGTACAGACGGACAGCGCGATACGCGCACAAAGAGACTGTTACCGTGTTGTCGGCTTCGAATAAACAGCACAACGACTACTTCTCGCGAATTATCAGTACTGAGTGCCTCGCCACGAACCATAGCAGGTCGCCCAATTCTTGACCCCCACAGGCATTTAATTCTCAGAACAAACCTTGCCGTGTTAAAATAATTCGCTATATTATGGTGAATCTCAAGTACACCACATAACACGCCATCATGGTACTCATTCATTCATTCATTCATTCATTCATTCATTCATTCATTCATTCATTCATTCATTCATTCATTCATTAAGCAGTCTGTCTTATGACAGGTCCGTACCCCCTTCCAAAGCCAGTTCTCCACACAGTGCGATCTAGTGCTTCCTCTTTCAATTTCGTTTCTTTAAGGTCATTCAGTAGCTGCTTACATCTTCTTTCCAAAGCGAGTTCTCCAAACAGTGCGATCTAGTGCTTCCTCTTTCAATTTCCAGTATCCTCTCTGTTCCTCAAGGTCATCCAGCAGCTGCTTACGTCTTCTTCCTCATCTTACCGTCACTTCTATCCTTCCTTCTGTTTCTCCTTCAATATCGTGTTTCAGAAGGCAGTTCCTACGAAAACTGTGACCAATCAAGTTAGCCTTTCTTCTTTTTACCGCATCTACGATATTCCTCTCCTCCTTGACTCTATATAATTCTGCTTCATTTCTCACACGGTCGGTCTAACTGATATTCATCCTTGCCCAGCACCGCATTTTAAAACCTCCGAAGTATTTCCGATCTACTTTCCGACGTGTTCAAGTTCCTGCAACATACACAGCTACGCTCCAAACGTAAAATATTACTACGTTCTTCCTCAAATAACAGCACACATAGCAGTTCCAGTAGTACTTAATAAACTTCCTCCATGTTTCGACCAGTACAGGTCATCATCAGGAAGATACTCAGGGCTACAAATAAGTTTTGTTTTGTCAACTCGCCTAGTAGAGCTAAAATAATTTCGCAGTATAAATTTGGTACACAAAGAGTGGGGAAGTGGAATGAGAAATCTGGTCACCAGCAGCGTTTTCTGTTCCGTACGAAATACAATTTTCACTGCACAACCTATCTCACTCCCTACCCCACATAAGCAGAACCGTTCTTTGAACAAAAACCTTGACAATGAACAAACAATATGTTCAATAAAATGATTATTACTACATAAATATTGCTTGCGTTTAATAAAGAATCCAAAGCCAATATACCTCGTACTTTAAAAAATGGAAAGCAAAGCCTGCCGCAGAAACAATAGCCTCGCAAAACAAAAATCGATCATGATATAACAAGATACGGAATGCACAGCAACCATTGTGAAACATAAGTTATAACAAAAAGGTCCCATGCCCGAAATACCGAACACGGTAAATCACGAAAACAGTAAAAGGGGTTTCATTTCTACAGGCATTAACCTTTTAAAGCCTAGCGGTAACTTTACATACGGCCAGGTTTAACATTAAAAAATTCTACGTGGTGCCCACATTGCGTTTATGTGTTTTGTACGGATCTCAGAACAAACAGCAACTTTTGCCTTATAAAACATTAAGAGACTGGTTTTTATAACCGAAGTGGAGAGTGTTTACAGCGCGGTACGCACTGAGTCCTTATATAAAACAGATACGCTTCGTCTTTAAACGCTTAATATTAAATGTATTTCAGTACATAAACAGACATGTGGTACGAGGGTCCAGGTCCGAGGCTTTGTAGGCTGTTTCGTAACGTCTTTTTTACGGCGAGGAGCTGTTAGCACCTCGCCCAAACCCCAAGCTGGAGGACCACCCCTTGTAGTCAGTCCGCGACTGCTTATTCAATAGCGACAGGTGGGGGGGATCTTGTGAATGCGGTAATGAACCTCCGGGTTCCATAAAATGTGGGGAATTTCTTGACTAGCTGAGAAACTGTTAGCTTCTCAAGAAGGCTTCTGCTCCTTGGAGTTAGCTAGTGGTACGAGGGATGGATGATTAGTGAATAACGAACTGAAAGGGATGTGGAAGGAAGAGGTCGTGACCTGATGGAACGTACTGTCCCGGGTATTGTGTTTAGGGAGAGGAAAAGCACGAAGACACTTACTGACCTTAGACGGTCTACGGGTCGAAATCCGAACCCCGATTCACACAACAGGGGCAATCATTTTCCAGCCAACAGCCGGTCAAATACTCCTCAGAGTCTCCACTAGCCATCACAGTCAACGCACGCAACGCTGACTAACTTATGCACTTAAATACAGGCAGAAAATGTTTTACCCGACCACGTGCGGACCGTGAACGGATCAGGACCGTACACGTAGCGGTAACAGGCTTTCTGAGTTAAGCTGACACTGATGCACGTTGACTTGATAAAGATACTGTGGAACGTGATCGTGACATATTCAAGATAAGGGTGTGCATAATACAGGGTGTTCAAAGTACAAGATGTTCAGAGAAATAAGTGAGAATTTCAGTTGACAGTTACCAATACTAATTTTAGGATAGGCCTATACAGACTCATATAATATGTCAACAAAATCTCGTTTTCATGGTTAGTTGTGGGAATGTTTCCAGGAAACACACGCACAATTAAGATCCTTCGACTACCCCACTATTTTCCTGATCAAAACTGCAAAGCATGTCAAGATGTACTTCTGAAGATGCATGTTAAACCGGTTACTGCCATATTAACCCTTTAAAGACGAAGCGTGTCTGTTTTATATAAGTACTCAGTGCGTACCGCGCTGTAAACACTCTCCACTTCGGTTATAAAAACCAATCTCTTAATGTTTTATAAGGCAAAAGTTGCTGTTTGTTCTGAGATCCGTACAAAACACATAAACACAATGTGGGCACCACGTAGAAATTTTTAATGTTAAACCTGGTGGTGTGTAGAGTTACCGCTAGGCTTTAAAACGTTAATCTGTTCAGTTTCTGGGCAACCTGCTTGTTACTGTCTGGGAACGCAGTTCAGTGGTCCCCACGTATTCACAGGGTTAAGGAATTAATTCACTTGATCATGTGAGAATACTTCGGGATGGGAAGGTCACATACAAACTGCGAAATCCTGAACTTGGGAGGAGACACGCTGAGAGTAAAGCTCTGTTCAGTAACTCCGCGTCGGAAGTAACGGCGTGAGAAGGCGCAGCACGTATAACAGGAATCCGGGCCATTACGATACGCAGCACGAGGAGGGTAGAACCAAATTGAATCAACAGGCGAGAATAATGAGCCCACTACATACAGAACTTTAACGCGTCCCGCTGCAAGTCTACAGAACTCGTTAAGACACGTTCACAAGAACGAATTTAGCACTAACAATAATTCCAAACTGATTCTTGCAATTGAAAACGGCTACCTTTTGAAACAAAAAAGCAACATGAACTGGACACGAGGTAGCACCTTAATTACGCCAGTACTGTTGCCTTTCAAATTACTTCCCATTCATCAGTAACATGGTATGAGGCCCTGCCTTGACTTAGGAGGTCAGTCGCCGGCCTATCACCGTACAAATCCGGGTTCGATCCCAGGTTAGTCCATGCAGAATTTGTGGCAAAAGAAGTAGAAATTGTACAGGTTTCTCCCCGAATAATTCGGTTTCCACCTATCAGAATTATTCCACCACTGTTCCATACTCATTCATTCATTCATTCATTCATTCATTCATTCATTCGTTCATTAATTCATTAATTCATTCATCACCGACTCCAAGCTTAACCCCCTGACAGCACCGTGAAATAACAATAGAAAGGAGAACGAACAAGTAAGCAGACACGTCAGTCTGCAATGCACGGAAGGCTGATCGCAGTGACTGCAAGTTTTGTGGCCACATAAACACTAGGAACATGAATTGAACGCCGCTCGGTAATAGAAATAGGTCTGCGATGGTCAGTGTTTTTGTGTTGTTTAACAACGCTGACATTTCAAAGGATCTGGAATACATTACGTTGGTAGTAGATGACTGAATGAGTAGGGTACAATGGTGGAATGACGCCATCAGGGAAAAGAAGAGGTATGCGGAGAACACCCTGTCCCAGTGCCACTGTACAACACAAATCCGACATGGACTGGTATCGAACCCGGGCCTACGCTGTGATGGGTCTGTGCATATCCGCCTTGCCATGTCACAAGATACTTTATATCTGATCCTAACGTAGTTAGGAAACGAACCTAATCACAATGAATCCTGCCAAACGCCCAACCGATACCTTCTCTTCCGCAGTAATTTGAACTGCGGTGTGAAGCCAGATATCTGGTATCGCACAGAAATGCTCGCATTGTCCAGCCGAAACACTCTGCACTCTTGGTGTCCCTAATTACCACAGAGCTGCTGCACCACTGGCTTAATTGTATCCGCTGCCCTATCGTGCATGATTTCTTATAGACTTGTGTCAAAGCCTAGTTTCGTTTCAGTACAGCTACAACAGGACTCGGCCGACAGATTAGCAAAGCCATCCTCTATCTGTGATGTGCCGATGTCAGATTTCGTCTCGAGTAACAGTTGTTCTCACCGAGGCTGTTATGGCTTTTATGAGTCTTTCCCGACAAACTCTGGGCAGACAGCTTTAACCTTTTAAGGCCTAGCGGTAACTTTACATACCACCAGGTTTAACATTAAAAAATTCTACGTGGTGCCCACATTGCGTTTATGTGTATTGTACGGATCTCAGAACAAACAGCAACTTTTACCTTATAAAACATTAAGAGACTGGTTTTTATAACCGAAGTGGAGAGTGTTTACAGCGCGGTACGCAATGAGTCCTTGTATAAAACAGACACGCTTCGTGTTTAAAGGGTTAAATTCGGCCACAATCAAACCATTATGTCATCCGGCCAGATAAATCTAAACCACTTGAAGCGTCGTTAAATAATCAAAGAATAAGATAAAGTACCTCAAACACAGTTGTCTCTTTTATCGCGTCCCCGAGCAAGACAGCTGTATCGCACAGCAAGCCTGCATCCGCCGAGCCATACCGGGACAGCTGCCGTAATGAGGCACACGATAAAGTGAACATCCTGTAGTTAATGATTACCTGTTTCCAGATTAGTACCTGTTCATTACTCACGACCATCTCACATTCGGTACCATTGATATATCATACCATTGATCAGAAGAAACGCGACGATAACCTGCAGCAGAAACTATCAAGAGTAATTACACACGAACGTGCATTAGAAAAATTACCGAAAATCGCAACCAGACGCCAGAAACACATTTATTCATCCTGAGGGAGGAGGGGAGGAAGTCTCTTTCCAACTCTTTAAAACGTAAAGCGGGGTTGGCACCACCAGTAATCAGGCTAAAACACCCTACGATCCACATGCGCACACACAAAAGGCAAAGACGTGTATTCAGTTGAATGCAAAGTATTTGCGCCACACTTTACAGGAGGCTGTGCACGATAAATGTAGGAAGCACGACGGTCTTATTCAGATGATTGAAACGTACTTGTGTTGTTTACGTTACAGACGTTCAATCCGTCATGGCTTCCATCGACATGGCTGCTGGCCGCCGCCTGCCTCCACTTGATTAATGTACCTCCCTCTTGTTCAAAACCCCATGCCGCTTGTCTCCTTGCATGAAAGCAGACAGATTCCGCAAGGAACTTCACTTGCATTATCCGAACCTCAGTATTTCTTCACACAAACCGTCTTTGTCTTTGTAGTTATGAACAATACTCTCAGTAACTGAAGAAGAGCCAAAAGACTGAACTGTGCATAAATCATAACGGAGTTTAACCCTTTAAAGACGAAGCGTATCTGTTTTATATAAGGACTCAGTGCGTACCGCGCTGTAAACACTCTCCACTTCGGTTATAAAAACAAGTCTCTTAATGTTTTATAAGGCAAAAGTTGCTGTTTGTGCTGAGATCCGTACAAAACACATAAACGCAATGTGGGCACCACGTAGAATTTTTTAATGTTACACCAGGTCGTATGTAAAGTTACCGCTAGGCTTTAAAAGGTTAATGGAGGTAACTGTAGTTCTATTTGGGGTGCAACCGCAGGCTAGCGTCCAGATTTGAACCCCGAAGTAGGGGATGCAAAGCAGGAGAGCTAACCAAGTGAACAGGACGTTTGGTAAATTTCTGTATTACTTTAACAACATGAGTGCGTGTAACAATTCAATTAAATTTAATTCTTGTTTATACACGTGCTCAGTTAACAGCCAAGAGGCCGATACACGACACAGCGCAACACACAAACACAAAGAACATTACACGGGGCACATATAACACAAACACAATATAATTTTCAAGTACTTAATTAAGACACCTTACAGAATAAAACAGAAAATTAGATCAAATCTGAATATAATGTTTTGACTTTTGAAAACATAAAAATCACTAAGAAATTAATTTTAGGCGTTTTCGCAAAATTGAGAAAAGCGACTATCAGCTTTGTCATGTCTGTCTGTCTGTCTGTCTAAACGTCTGTCCGTCCATCTGTCCGCACGGAACTCGGCTCCTACTGGACGGATTTTCATGAAATTTGACATTTGGGTATTTTTCGAAAATCTGACCAAAAAATTCAAGTTTCATTAACATCTGACAAGAACAACGAGTACTTTACAAGAAGACCTATGCACATGTATGACAATATCTCGCCCAGTACTTCTTACAATACGAAATGCCTTTAGACAAGACTCGCCTTTCTTGACTTGACCAGGTGAATGATAGCGAAACGAATATTAAAACCATTGGGTTATGTGGCCTGGATCAATCTGGCTTAGGACTCGAACCAATGCAGGAGTTCGACAAACAAGAGAATAAACATTCGGCCTCTATCAGACTGAAGGAATTTCTTAACCTGCTGAACGACCGTCAGCTTCCAGGAAGGACTCTGCTTCACGCTCCTAGTTAGATGCAATACGGTGTAGGGCCGGGATTGGTGTCTGCTTCCATACACATGGGATAGTCTGCCTGTGGTGTAGAATGTAGAAACCAGCCAGCAGTTGCCATTCAAAGAGCGTGGCGACACAGTGTGAGCGTCATTTCAATAAGCCGTAATTTAACATGACAATGATGATGATGACAATACCGGTACCAATTTTCATGGCACACTAAACAATTACACACACACACATGTATACATTATGGCGGTCCAACACAGAAAACTTGATGAACTACAGGACAATACAGAAACATTCCTTCCCCCACCAACAATGACGTCATAACGATATAAAGGGATTTACCTAATTAGTGCAGTTCACTCATTAACTGGAATCCAGAATATCCCTTCTGCAATGTGTTGTGAACGATTTAACCTACACTAATGAAATCAATCATGCGAATTAGGAGTCGTGTCACGTCACCACAACTTGTCTCGGACCAATAAACTCCTTAAATAAAACCTTTAAGGAAAAAGAACCAGTCCGTACCGCGCAGTAAACACACACCGTCTCGGTTATAAAAACCAGTCAGTTAATGATGTATAGGGAAATATATAGTTCGTACCGCGCAGTAAACACACTCCGTCTCGGTTATAAAAACCAGTCAGTTAATGATGTATAGGGAAATATACAGTTCGTACCGCGCAGTAAACACACTCCGTCTCGGTTATAAAAACCAGTCAATGATGTATAGGGAAATATACAGTTCGTACCGCGCAGTAAACACACTCCGTCTCGGTTATAAAAACCAGTCAATTAATGGTGTATAGGGAAATACACAGTTCGTACCGCGCAGTAAACACACTCCGTCTCGGTTATAAAAACCAGTCAGTTAATGCTGTATAGGGAAGTAATCGCCGTTTGTTCTGAGATCCATACAAAATACACGCATACAGTGTCTCGGCAGAACGCACATTTTGTGAATGTTAACACACGCACTGAGCAGAAAGCGGCAGATAACAGTGAGGTTAACAGGACACTGCAAAACTGTGGGTCCTCAGTATGGAACTTGCTTCATGCCATCCGTCAGGCGCTCAGAATTTGGAAGCGGCTGAAGGTTGTTTCTGGAAAATTTGTGGAGCCGGGATGTGTGGAACATGAAACATGCAGACGAAAGCAAATTAACAGTGCAGGGTGTGACGTCTCCTCTACTGTCAACATTAAGGCTGCGGTCATCTGAATTGTGACGTCGTGTGGTTTGGTATACAGGTGCGAACATCTGGATAAATCTGAATATGGAGGCAGCGATCCTAGTGGCCGAGCGGTCTAACGCGTCGGTTTGCGGCTGCTCTCGTACTGGGATTGCGGGTTCGAATCCCGCCAGAGGGCACGTCTGTCTGTCTCTTGTGAGTGTTGCGTGTTGTCAGGTAGAGGTCTCTGCAGCGGGCTGATCACTCGTCCAGAGGAGTCCTACTGAGTGTGGTGAATTGACTTATCGTGCACTGACACGTAACTATGTAATTAGAATTGACCCCCTTGAGAATGGCATGCAGACACCGAAAGATGTCAGGGAAAAAGTGAAAATAAATAAAAACATTGTTCAATTATTGGTTAATTCTACTAATATAGAAAACTCTTTTATCGACGGATTTGTGGTTTGCACAAAATGATTGTGTTATAAAGGCAGTACAGAAATTTAATGCTGGCTGTACGTGATCCTCTTTGAGTACGAAATTAATCACAAATGATCGATTCAGCGGAAAATTAATCAGATAAAACATACCTAAAAATGAAAAACCACATCAACAACACACACACACACACACACGCACACACGCACACACACGCGCGCACACACGCACACGCAGACACACACACACACACACAATAAGCTTAGATGTGCATTACATAGCGCCACTTCCTCCGAATATACGGGCGTGTTTATAGCATTCGTTTGCACACATATTATAATTAGTTACGCAAACAGAACAGCAGAGCAAGCAAATCAGAGAATGCAGATAATATCGACATGAAATTCATTCAGTGGACTCCGATAAGCATAACTCAGTTTCAATATTTAGTTAATTCCGTTACCTAAGTTCGCTACAGTTCACACTAATTACACTGAAATAGTGGATACTGGTTCGGGATGGGCTAATCACATGGAATGTTATTTTTACCGATTGTTCAGCGTATGGTAACCAATCCAAAGGAATCACAAATATATTTTAATTGTGCGTGATTACGTAATAATCTAACACTGGTTTGTAAGCCAATATACGGCAGCACAATTTCCGCCACGTGTCAGGTTTACTTGTTTGCAAGTTATCGTTTCGCTAATGTTGTTTATGAACCATCAGCAGACATATTTCAAACATTTATACTTGACACCTGAGGCTACAAAAACCGAACAACATATAAACACAGCATGATGAACACAAACGGATAAAATTTATACATCAACCAGCATCTACACTTAATACAATTCAGGAGAAGCATTAAACGCCTACGTGTTTCGGCACCAGGGAGCCAAATCAGGGAGCGTAGGAGTTTAACAGTTGTCTTCAATTTTATTTGATTAAGAGCTTATATTCGTTGATGTATTAATTGGGGGGACACGCACGGTATGAGTAACACACAAAAGAAAGGGATACGATTTCAATGCGGCTGAATATAGCTGATACGAAGGCTACGATGTTAGTTGGAGAATTAAATAAATAAACTTTAATAATAAGCCCACAGAAGTCTCACAGAATTGACTCTTAATCAGTTAATGCTGTCTAAGGAAATAATCGCTGTTTGTTCTGAGGATCCACACAAAACACATAAATACACTGTGTGGGCAGAACGTGGCATTTAAAGACCCAGTTCGTACTGCGCAGTAAACGCACTCCGTCTCGGTTATAAAAACCAGCCAGTTAATGCTGTACAGGGAAATAATCGCTGTTTGTTCTGAGATCCACACAAAACACATAAATACACTGTGTGGGCAGAACGTGGCATTTAAAGACCCAGTTCGTACTGCGCAGTAAACGCACTCCGTCTCGGTTATACAAACCAATCAGTTAATGCTGTATAGGGAAATAATCGCTGTTTGTTCTGAGATCCACACAAAACACATAAATACACTGTGTGGGCAGAACGTGGCATTTAAATACCCAGCCCGTACCGCGCAGTAAACGCACTCCGGCTCTGTTATAAAAACCAGTCAGTTAATGCTGTATAGGGAAATAATCGCTGTTTGTTCTGAGATCCACATAAAACACATAAATACACTGTGTGGGCAGAACGTGGGAACCTTTAATGCTGTAGCACAGCGGTCTTCAACCTTCACTTGCTCAAGGGGTACATTTTAATGGCAGATAAATTCGCGGGCCGGATTCACGTTTTACAAAGCAAAGTTTGAATATCATTGCAGGACATGCGCACTGATATTTCCCTACATAAACATACACAGGATAGTTTTGTTATTTTATGTATTTATTTATTTATTTAAAGGTGTATGAGTTACTTTTGTTATTATTTACTTATTCCCCCCACCCTGCAAACATCCCCTACTGTAGTCTCGCAGTGTTTACTACGACATTAACTAAGATTTCATATATAAAAAACAAAAAATATTTAAAATTTTAGTACAAATGTTAAAATATATCAGAATGAATCTGATTTAACATTTACTTACTTGAATTAAACTTTTTACGCTCAAACTTAAAAATTTGTTTGGGGGCCGCACAAAAACATTCGGAGGGCCGCATGCGGCCCGCGGCCAGCGGGTTGACACCCCTGCTGCAGCAGGTGGTGAAGGTGGTGAGAGTGGTGGTGCGTTGCTTAGCAAGCGCCTCCCAGATCACAGGAATAGATGGATCGTCGAACGTTTAAATGAGACGTAGCAAGAGAAACTGTCGGTTGCCAACGAGAAGTAGTGATTAGCGGTGTGTGGCGTGAGACCGAGAGGTTGGTTGAACCGTGAGTGGATGGCGCAACAGTGAAACAGGACAACCTAACCAGCAAACGGGTCCAAATATAAATCTCTTGGCCTTCTAAAAAAACGAGACAAAACTGCCAGGGCACAATTAGAGCGTCACGTTTCAACATTCTGTAATTCGCCTCCAGAATAATGCAGACACGCGGCCGGGACAGCTCAGCCGGTACAACGACTCGCTACGGACTGGACGGTCCGGGGATCGAATCCCGGTGGCGGAGAGACATCCGCATCCGTCCAGACAGGCTCTCGGCTCCACCCAGCCTCCAGTACAATGGGTACCGGGTCTCCTTCCCGGGGGTAAAGCGGCCGGGGCGTCGGACTAGCCACTCCACCCCCTTCTCGCGCCAAGGTTAACGAAAAGGTAGATCCATACCTCTACTCCTCCTTGGGCCTTAATAGCCTGTTTAGCGTTACCTTTACCTTTACCAAATGCAGACGCACAAGGGCTAACTCAAGAATCACGACGGCCGTTTCCTGGGGCATTACTCCGTACATTCTGGTAGATAAACAGTCTGACAATTATATAATGCGACTGATTTTATTTTGACCAAGACAGATGTGCCATCTATGAAGCAATGCATGCCATCCATGTGCCCAACCTTCATCTGTAATCTGGCAACACCGCAACGCCCCACGCTGAGCATGACGGGAAATACGGCGCCATGTTGCGCAGGTAGTGAGAGGACGTGGTCACAATAGCGGCACGGGGCAGACAGAGAACATTAAATTCTGTTTTAAACTCGGGAAAACTGCAGCTGAGACTGTGGAATTGATGAGATAAGTGTATGGGGATAATTGTTTATCTCGTGAACAGATATTCAGGTGGTGTGCACGATTCAAAGTGGTGTGGCAACGATTGAAGATGAAGCCAGGCCTGGATGTCCATTTTCTGTTCGTAACGAGACTCATTGCGAAAGTGCGAGAACGAATACAAGAAGAACGTTGTGCGACTGTGAAAATGAGGCTAATGAGTTTGGTGTTAACAGGGTGACGACTCGTCAAATCTTAGTGGAAGACCTCGGCAAGAGAAAGGTCGCTTTCCGGTTTGTGCCGCATTCATTGTCTGATGATCAAACACACGAGCGTGTTCAGTATGCAAAAGACATCATTAAAATTGGTTGTAGAAATAAAAACTTATTGAATTCGATTGTAGCAGAGGATGAAACTTGGTGTTTTCGCTATGATCCCACAACTAAACGCCAATGGAAGTCACCAGCATCACCAAAAGGCAAAAAAGTTCGCCTTCAAAAGTCAAAAGTGAAGACAATTCTTGTGTGTTCCTATGACAACAAGGGAATTATTCTCCACAAGTTTGTCCCTGAGGGACAAACTGTCACTGGAAGTTTTTATCTGAGTGTTCTGGAACGCCTATGGAAGAGGATTCGTCGTGTACGGCCCGAGTACTGAGCACCAGGCAGTTGGTTTCTTCTTCACGACAGTGCACCGGTTCACCGGACAGTTGCTGTACAAGAATTTTTTGCCCGAAAACAAGCGTGCGTGCTCAATCATCCGCCCTACTCCTCCGATTTACCCCCATGTGATTATTTTCTGTTCCCCAAACTGAAGGGGTACCATTGAAAGGGCGCCTCTTTGAAGATGTGCAAGACATCCAAGGAGCTGTGACAGCGAGTCTTCGGGCCATACCACAAGAAGACGTGCAGAGGTCGTTCCAGTCTTTGCTAGATCGTGCCACTCGCTGTATCGATGCAGAAGGGAGGTACTTTGAATAAAACACAGATAGTACTCAAGTCTTTTGTTCCAGTTTCATTCTATAACCTCATTCGCATTATATAATTGTCAGACTGTGTACGTGCCTAGTTTCGCAGAATCCTGCTGCCTGCGTCTTCAGCGAAGTTGGACGCAAAATTTCTCCGAGACGTTGATTATTTACATCGCTACACACAAGCGAAAAGTCAGCTTCACTGTCGCTGCCACCAAAATCTCAAGTCTCACAAAATAAACATTATAAATTTTCTTTTCCCGACAATACCTTCTAGAGGTATGAAACAAATAAAAACGACGGGTGATATATTCATTGGACTTCTTGACCCTTGAAGATGGGACCGACATATTGTCCCGAAACGTCGGTAAATGATCACCAATCGACCCTGCGTAACACCCCTGAAGAGCGCAGACCTCATCAACATCGCGGCGGAAGCATGAAATGACGAATAAAGAGGAGCGTTACCGGTTTCCAGTGTTAGTCGCGACTGATTTCCTCTCTGAGGAACCGAAATACGCACCTTGTATACATACACCAAACGGGATATTCAACATCCGACTTTCATTCTTGTTTAACACCTTAGACGCTAATGCCGACAGCGCCTACAGCCGACCTTCCACCCTTTCTTCTGTCGTCCGAAATCCTATTTCTCAACCGACTGAATTGTTTAAAACATTTATGTGCTGTTGTCAAGTGCTGGGAAAAGGACTCAAATTTTCGTTTCCCGTAGTTCGCCTTCACCTGTTCTAGCAAGGTGTTTAATCCATATAAAATAGGACACAGAACCTTCCCATTAAGTACTCATTCGTCTGTTTCAGTTCATATCACACGTACATCCAAGTAACACTTCGGAGACTTCAAATCCCACCAGAATTACACAAACACTCAATACCGACCTACAACCAATAGGGCCCGATGTATGAAGACTAACGTCTTTCGTCCGGACGAGACTGCCTGCATATATAATTCACGAATTCCTCCAGCTGGACCACATTTGTTCTACACAAATTACTCGGCTATGACATGGCTAAATTCGATCTCTTTCTAAGAAACAGATATCCGGTCTCATCATTAGTACATCGGAATCTTCAGACAACACAATCTGTGCTCTTCTTGCATATTACGCAGCGTTGAGTGGCAGCTCTGTACCGACGTTTCGGAACAACCTATCGGTCCCACCTTCAACGTTCAAGAAGTTCAAGAAAAAAACTGTTTCTTAAAATGCCCAGTATGTTTGTTACTTAGGTACCATTAATGATAACACCATGACGTCACTCGTGCCAACACAGGGGGCGGTAGACTAACTCCATGGAGTAGAGGCCTTTTTGGGAAGCTAACAGTTTCTCAGCTAGTCAAGAAATTTCCCGCATTTATGGAACTCGGAGGTTCATTACCGCATTCACAACAGACCGCCACCTGTCCCTATCCTGAGCCAGCTCAATCCAGTCCATGCCACCCCATCCCACTTCTTGAAGATCCATTTTAATATTATCCTCCCATCTACGCCTGGGTCTCCCAAGGGGTCGCCGTCCCTCAGGTCTCCCCGTCAAAATCCTGTATACACCTCTCTTTTCCCCATACGTGCTACATGCCCCGCCCATATCATTCTTCTCGATTTGATTACCCGAACAATATTTGGTGATGCGAACAGGTCATAAATTCCTCGTTATGTAGTATTCTCCACTCCAGGTGGCGGTAGAACTTATCTGAAATTAATCCTAAAAATCTTATAAAACAATCTTACACAATAAGACTTTACTTCGAGACACTTGCTGTATTGTCAAGTGCTTGCCACTTAGCCGCCACTTTACTTTCCGGTTCCTAAATCTTTAAGCAACGAATCCAAGTAGCGCGATAGTCATTTTTACGTGAGACTTGACTTCTGTTTATATTTTGGTATAAAAATCGTGTAGTGTTGTCCGCATTTCTAAATAATATTTTAGTATGAATAAGGACAAAATAACTATTCGTCGAATTTCATATCTTTTTCTGTCGTATTTTTTTAAATTAGACATCGCGGGCCGCATTGCAAAGGTATAAGTACCGCGTTTTTTTTTCCAGATCGCTGTTGTGAGAGGTATAAAATGAAAAAAGTAAATGCGTTTATGCTAGTCAAACGCGTATAATAAGAATTTAAAAAGATAAGTAGGAATAAAATATCCGGATATTGCAGACAGGGAACAAAGCCGAAGACTCTAGGCAGTTTTCACAAAACATAAACAACCACACTCAATTCTGGAAAATGAAAAATGAAGACTCAAACCTGGACAACGTGTGAAGAGTAAATTCTAGGACTATGAGGTAAACAGATTTTAAGGACGAAGAAAGTAAAAGAGAATGAGAGATGAAGGCCGAAAGCGAAAGGGAATTTAAAGAAGAGTGAGAAAGAGGTACAAAGAACGTCTCTTCTATAAGTTCCTCAAACATCCCTTTGAAATCTGATCTTTGGAAAAAAAAGAACCCATCCCCCAGGGGCATTAAAAGCAGGTTGAAGTGAATGGCATGTGGATCTGAATACAGAATAGACAATAATGATACGAAGGAATAGAGATACAGGCAACGTCCTGAGTCACGAATGAAACAGCTTCGGAATGAGGAACTGAGGGGTAGGCTCTGAGAGTTATTTGACTCAGTCGGAATGAAATAGGTGATTTGCGCCCCACTTCAGGTGCTGAAGTGGAAGAGAAGATTAAGCAGTCCACAGAGGAACGAAAGAAGGGCACATGTAATCAACACAGCGATACGAGAATTAACCCTTTAAAGACGAAACGTATCTCTTTTATGTAAGGACTCAGTGCGTACCGCGCTGTAAACACTCTCCACTTCGGTTATAAAAACCAGTCTCTTAATGTTTTATAAGGCAAAAGTTGCTGTTTGTTCTGAGATCCGTACAAAACACATAAACGCAATGTGGGCACCACGTAGAATTTTTTAATGTTGAACCTGGTCGTATGTAAAGTTACCGCTAGGCTTTAAAAGGTTAAGGTGACGACAGTGGCGTCACTGAAGGTTCCAGTCTCCTGGATTATGACGCTGCGTCGCTGGGCTAGTACTTACTAACGTTTTAAAGGACCCGAAGTACCTTCGAAACGTCGGCTACTACTCCCGCGACACAGCGTCATATTCAAGAAGACCTGAGTCTTTCAACACAGCGACGGGACTACAAAACCCTAACCTCTGAATTACTACGTTCTTCTGCAAAGCTATATAGAACCATATGAGTAGACATCACCATTAAGAGCCATAGCACAAAAGAAAATTAACCCTTTAAAGACGAAGCGTATCTGTTTTATATAAGGACTCAGGGCGTACCGCGCTGTAAACACTCTCCACTTCGGTTATAAAAACCAGTCCCTTAATGTGTTATAAGGCAAAAGTTGCTGTTTGTTCTGAGATCCGTACAAAACACATAAACGCAATGTGGGCACCACGTAGAATTTTTTAATGTTAAACCTGGTGGTACGTAAAGTTACCACTAGGCTTTTAAAGGTTAAACGTGAGATCGGTTTTGAAATCAAGCAGGGAATATTCTCGCGCATGCGAACTGTGCGACGTTGTTAAGGTGCGTCCATACTACTACTGCTTTGGCTGGAGTCTGTGTTCCCACATGTGTGTCTGTAAGTGTGGACGGTTTCAAGAGCCCGAGCCGGAGCAAGGCGCTTCACCGGAGCCGCGGACCCAAGTTTCTCGTCACAGAGGCGGTACACACTGAACACAGCAAGCAACAATCACAGCGACCAACACGAGCGCGAGCAATCTGGGACGATTCCCAGACCGTACCGGGTAGGCACAAATATGGAGACGGATTGCGGTGCAATTGACGTTTCGGGCATGTTGCTATGCTACGTTGTTACGTCGCTTACAAGGCCGAAATACAAGACTCGCCTCACACGCAATATTTCGATGCGCTGAGTACAAGTGCAACACGTTCTTTTACAGCCGCAACATTAGCCGACAATGTGTCGCTACATAATAGCGCTGGAATTAAAAAACAGGGATAATGTATCACTACTCGCTGTAAAGTCTTATAAGACAATGTGCGAGTTAGTAACACTGATAACAGAACAGGTGTCGGTGTACAGTACCACAGGATGGTGCGCGATTTGGTAACACTGAGAATGTATCAAGAGTGACACAACGTACATTATGTATTCCGTACGACAAACCTATACCTTGTATTTATTGATATTTTTGTTCAAACAAACACTACATGTTTCGACCAAGCCGACCACCAACAGGTGTTTGCTTATACTAAAACCTGACGACGTTCGATCTGATCGAAACACGTAATTCTTGAAAACATAATAACAATAAATACAGGTTGTGTCAGAAAGAATACACAGTGTTATTTATGTAAGTCTGTATTCACAACGGGATGGATAGCGTCAAATTGTACCAAGGCCGGCAACGAATCTCTCAGACGAAAGGTTACATTCGAAAAACGACAGCTAGCAACAGGGAGGCAGAGAAATGGGGAATGACTGCAAATGGAAGTAATTGCGACCGGATGACGCATTTTCCTGCAGATATGAGTTTATCAGACGTCAGCACAGGCCTGTTCATTAGATCATGAGATTGCCTTCCGTCGATTTCAAAAAGGAAATGGATATTCGTTTAAAGTACTTCCAGACGTTCATCAGTACGCGTCAATAAGAATAAAAAGCTCGCTCTGATTGTAAGAAGTTGAGAGACACGGAAGCAGAAGGCATATCAAAGGCTGCCACTGACATTCTTCTATTCATAAAATTAACGAAGTTTTGCGCAGAACTCATAAAGAATGAATAATACAGAGCTCTGGGACATGATGCCCTATACTTTGGTAGGTATCAAACTAGACGGAGAAAAATCCCGCAAGACAGTTAATTTCCACACACACCGCTGTGGAAACCTAAACTTTCTCACAAGTCCCACTTTCCTATCGCACGGACTCCTAAATCACTCAGACACCCTGTTGTTACTGTTATATCCAAGCAATGCAATACAGCAATGCCGATCCCAGTGGCCGCGCGGTCTAAGGCGCGAGTCTGCTGCTGTTCGCTTGCTGGGATTGCGGGTTCGAATCACGCCGGAGGCATGGATGTCTGTCTCTTGTGAGTGTTGTGTGTTGTCAGGCAGAGGTCTCTGCGACGGGTCGATCACTCGTCTAGAGGTGTCCTGCAGAGTGTGTGTCTCGGTGTGATCGTGAAGCCTCGATAATGAGGAGGCCCTGGCCCAGTGGGGCCTGTGGCCCCACTGGGGGTTGCTGCGCCGTGGGAAAAATCCAGCAATAAAGTGCAATGCTCACGAATAAACATAAAGATGCGGTGGTCATACGATCGAATTCCAGCGGAGCCGCCGCCGCCGCCGCCGCCGCCGCCGCCGCCGCCACCACCACCACCACCACCACCACCACCACCACCACACTGAGACAAAGTTGTTGATTTAGCAGTCTGCAGCTGTACATCATCCCAAATTTCCCCTGAATACATACTACCCCTTGCTACAGTGGCGCTAATACATTCCAAGTTCAAAATAACAGATCGTACGTATCACGTGATCAAATGCCTATAAAAAAGCGGAAACGATAAAAGTATGCGTACAGACAATTGGGAATCCGATATGGGTCTGTTTCACGTCGATTAGCATTCCAGTCTTCATCACTGGCATACCGTCTATTGCATACACTTTGCCTCTCCCCTTTAGTACAACGTATCGCGTTGGAGTTGGTACTTGAATCCGCTCATTCACTCCTGTCATACTGCAGCCAAATTAAGTCGTGTACTTATCTGCACAACCCACGTGCTGCACAAAGTTCGGGAACTTAATTATATTATTGCTGCTGGCAAGGCATTCCTTTCTCATTCAATTCATACTTCTGCTCTACAATGCTAGTTTTTGTAAGACAAACACTGCCAATAGAGTCTCGTCATTAACTATGATAGTGACCAGACAACGGAGTAAATCCAGCAGCAAGTGCCAACACTGATTGCATGCCTGCTCAATCTCTCGTATAACCATCAATTCTCATTATTTCAATCACCCTGCATATCAGTACGAGAATATCAGGTGTCAATGTTGTTAGAAAAGGGATATTATATCCAGGGCTGCGGTGTTGGAGTCGGAGTCGTGGAGTCGGAAGGAATTTAGGTGGAATCGGAGTCGGAGTCGGTAAAAATGTACCGACTCGGACTCCGACCTCAGTCTAAAATCTTAACTAGATACTCCAACTCCAGAGCCCTGATAGCTACAATAACCATTAGACTTATACTTAAATATAGGTTATAAGTCTAAACAGTAGCCTGATGATTCACGTGGCGGTGATGAAATGTCTTATAGGTTTACCGTTATTAATACATATTGAGCTTTTATGAAGGAGCCGGAGTCGGAGTTTTAAAAACTGAGGGGTCGGAGTCGGAAGTTTTGTGTACCGACTGCACAGCCCTTATTACATCCAAATATTATACAGAGTGCCGCAAAAGCCACTTGACTAGAAGCAAGATGTTAAAATATGGTGTGAAGTGACCTTTGCAACACCCTGTATAACAGCCACAAGAATCATGTCGTGTTTTTGACGACAGAAGGTGGAGGTTTACGAAATAGAACAGGTAGGTCAGCAGGTTATTAACTCCGTGGAACAGAGTCTTTGTTGAGAAAAAACAATCCCCCCCATTTTAAGGAACCCCGAAGTTCATTACCGCATTCACAACAGTTCGCAACTCGCCCCTACCCTAAAACACATGAATCTAGACCAAGACCTTCCATCCTATTTCTGCAAGATCTGCTTCAATATTATCCTCCCATCCACGACTAGGTCTTCCAAGTGACCTCGTTTCCTCGTGTTTCCCCCCACAAAACCCTCTACAGGTTCCTCTTCTCTGACATACATGCTACATGTCCTGCCTAACTCAACCTCCTTGATTTCATTTCCCGAGTAACATTTAATAAGAAATGAAAATTACAAAAAATACCTTTTTTCCCCACGGCGCAACAGCCCCCAGTGGGGCCACAGCCCCCAGTGGGCCAGGGCCTCCTTATTATCGAGGCTTCACGATCACACTCAGACACACATCACACTCGGTACGACTCCTCTCGACGAGTGATCAGCCCGATGCAGAGACCTCTACCTGACAACAAACACGCAGAAGCGACAGACGTCCATGGCCCTGGAGGGATTCGACCCGCAATCGCAGCATGCGAAAGGCTGCAGACCAACGCCTTAGAACGCGCGGCCACTACAAACAGACATCTACCGTACTTATTTGTTAAAACTTTCCTGGCAAGTCAGATAAGAGTAAATGTCGCCTATTTTCAACCAGTCTTGTAGGAACTTAAGTTTTCTTTTGACGCCATAAAGCGCCTCGTAACAAAGAAACAATTTCGCACAAAAATCAGTGGTGTTATCTCCGCACTCCATTAACGTTTTATGTGTGTTTTATAAGTTTCTGGGGACAGGAATGTTAAAAGTGGTGCAATTTTGTGTTTTGGGTTGTCCTTACCCTCACACAAAAGCAATTACGCGTTAAAACACGTTTACGTATCTCAGAGCCACCGAGACAGGCTTCTCTTTATATTGTATTAACACAAGCAGCGACAATTGAAGCGCTCAGGAAATGCGGGCCACAGTTGCTCACGGCTCGCCTCTGAGCCAGAAGTGTAAATGAAGCCGCGCGATGTCGACCGACACCCGTGCCAAGCAGGTGGACTGTGATGAAAACTCACCGCAGGACAATACGACTTCACAGTTATGTTCCGTATCAAAAACGAAAAACATATCCAATGTACAATATCCTAGGACATTTTGTTTTAGAATTAAGGATTCTTTCATTCCCACCACTCACCTTTTGACACCGTAAAGTGCAAACAGAACAGAACAAGAAACGATAGAAATTTGGATGCTGTCAGAGACTTACACTTGTAATCAGGGCTGTGGAGTCGGTACACAAAACCTCCGACTCCGACTCCCATTCCTTCATAAAAGCTCAATATGTATTAATAACGGTAAACCTATAAGACATTTCATCGCCACCACGTGAATCATCAGGCTACTGTTTAGACTTATAACCTATATTTAAGTATAAGTCTAATGGTTACTGTAGCTATCAGGGCTCTGGAGTTGGAGTATCTAGATAAGATTTTAGATTGAGGTCGGAGTCGGAGTCGGTACTTTTTTTCCCGACTCCGACTCCACCTAAAATTCCTTCCGACTCCGACTCCACAGCCCTGCTTGTTATAACGGGACGGAGGGGAGTCAGGAAAAGTTACTACTCTGAAGGTTCCCAAGCAATACCCGCTCGTCCTTCTGGTAAAGGTAGGCTCGTATATTTGGGAAGTAAAGAAGGTATGGTGACGGGAAGTGGACTGGTGGGAGAATCCAGCAGATTTCGTTCCGTCAATAACGAACCTAACTTATGAGATCTGTCCTCCTATGCGACATTACGTAGCGTCGAGGATTACCAACCTACGCTGCGTAATACCCCAGAAGAGCGCAGAGCTAATCAACATCGCGGCGGAAGCCTGGAATCACAATCCAGCCTACGTACTAGCAATCATGAGAGCCTTCAAAACAACATTCATCAATATTTGCCACACCAGGACACTGGATATGACACTTGTTAACCTTTTAAAGCCTAGCGGTAACTTTACATACTACCAGGTTTAACATTAAAAAATTCTACGTGGTTTCCACATTGCGTTTATGTGTTTTGTACGGATCTCAGAACAAACAGCAACTTTTGCCTTATAAAACATTAAGAGACTGGTTTTTATAACCGAAGTGGAGAGTGTTTACAGCGCGGTACGCACTGAGTCCTTATATAAAACAGATACGCTTCATCTTTAAAGGGTTAAGACACAAGTTGAGAATGGTCAAAACACTACCAACGTTTCTTGCAATAAGAGTGTTCTGTACTATCAAGAGTTCGGGTACTTCACGGACAGACAATTCTTTACAAGCAAACATCACCACAATGGCACTGTAACACAAGCAAAGTCAAGTCACGTCGCACCACGCACTGGACGACAACACATGTATTTCAGCACAGCCCTGTTGAACATACTAGCAACGGGACTGCGTAATTTACAATGCGTACATGCGTTGCCGCTTATCTGAGGGCCATTACAGGATGAGATTTACTGCAGCAGGAAAATTAACAAACTTCTTTTTGAGGTATTTCAGAACATGTGCCTCCCGCCCCAACATACCTCGTACTACAACAGTGCATTTCCGCAAAACACCGTGAAAACACTAAACATTTCTGAGCCTTAAAATTCGCGCCCCACCTACAGATGATATATTCCAACACAGGCGTTCTGCTTGCATTTTCCACCGTTAGCCAACCCATCAAGCTGGCGGCGGCCACCAACTACTGCCGTCCGCCAGCGCGTACAGGTAAATCACGAAGGGGTTACAGGGTAATTTGAATATACTGCTGCTACTGCAGCCCTTTCTCTGTACAAAGACTTTGTACAGTTTTGCTATTCTCCGTTCTTTGTTCCAGCTTTTCTTTGTTTATTGAAACGCTTGTTAATTCATTGTGTGATGCTATGCAACAATGCCTTGGATCTCGATCCCGTTCCCCCCCCCCCCCATTTCGATATACTGGAGGGAAAGGCCGTTCCTCATTAATTCTATAATTGGCTGACAGAACACAGATATGAGCGTTAAAGTAAACTAAGTGCACATGCAGCGAGAACACTGAGGTTCAACGCAGCAAATACCAAAGCACGATAACGAACCAATCCAATCCATCTCGCATCTTCCTAATCTATCATCCAGTCATCATTCTTAATGTTATCTTCTCATTGTCTCATATTGAAAGTGGCCACTTTATAAGAGGCTTCCAAACCAAAATTCTGTAAGCATTTCTTGTCCGCCATCCAATGAATATACAGGACGTACATTTCACTAACCTAAAGACAATAAGTTGTCATTATAATGTACCATAAATTCAACCCCATTAACCTTTTAAAGCCTAGCGGTAACTTTACGTACCACCAGGTTTAGCATTCAACAATTCTACGTGGTGCCCACATTGCGTTTATGTGTTTTGTACGGATCTCAGAACAAACAGCAACTTTTGCCTTATAAAACATTAAGAGATTGGTTTTTATAACCGAAGCGGAGAGTGTTTACAGCGCGGTACGCACTGAGTCCTTATATAAAACAGATACGCTTCGTCTTTAAAGGGTTAAGACCACATATTTTCCTGGCAACTTTGTTTTTAAATATCGTGAAAATAACCCACGTATGCACACAGTTCTAGTCAGGTGCTCTGGCTGAACTAATTTACCTGCAATTTCGAAACCGCATATATTAGAGTGCGGAAAGGGATGGATATCGTGGAGAAGTCATAGCTTATTTGGGGCATTAGTACATCCTCAAGCGTATTGAAAATAAGTAAAAGCAGTCCCATTACAGGCCTGGACAGGCCCAGAGGGTTCCAGGAGGTTGAGGTTCCCAGATTTCTAGACAATCGGCACTTGAAGATGGTAAGGTTGTCAGCCCTACGCACCGCCCGCCTTTATCGCCCAGGAAATATTCCTGGTACTCATTTCTGTTATAGGCTGAGTCGACCCCAGGGCCACAATGCGGCCGGAAGGATTATGTCAATGAAAAATTCCAATGACACTACCGGGAATCGACCCCGCAAACTTCCGGTTTGTAGCGCACTGCCTCAACCAAGCAAACAAGTTACTCATTAAAATGATACACAACAGGATTGTTACGCGTGACAATTGACAAAACTAAGGGCACACAATTTGAATCTAAACACAGATACCTTAACAATATGTCGGCGCACCAAAACACTTAAAATAACGCAAATTTACGTACTACAGAGTGAATGCAAGTACACACGTGAGTAAACGGCTGTGTCTCCTAGACGGAACGCCATATTACTGCAAATGTTGCGCCATTTTAAAGCCCATACACCGCCATTTTGTGTAAAATTTTAAAGTAAACCGTCATTTTGTTAATGAGCTCTTCCCCGAGGATTGCCACGGTCGCAACGAGTTCTCGGAGGCCGCGCTGACACGACAAGATGACAATCGGAAATTGGCGAAAAAAAAAATTTACGGATGTCTACCGACCAAAACCAAAACCAAAAACACTCACCGGACTTGAACAACAAATTCAGGGTACTTCTACATCTGTTTCTCTCGACTTCCTAAGGAAATGCGTTCGAGTCGGGACCTTCGAGGTTGCAGAAATGTGTGCATAATTCAGGGGGCAATGTTAAAATCTGACGCTAAATGGCAGAGTGTGGGTTTTAAATGGTGCCAGAATTGTACGTATGTAGGATTCTGTTTGGGAGACGCAACCATTTGAATTTATGTTACTCTACAATCAGCGTGCAATCTATACTCCTCATATTCACGGGTAATATCGAGGGATCTGCGAACACCAGTAACACTGGTACGTACTGAATGGGATAAACCCGGTGTAATAAGGATGAAAGGCACAAAGCGAGAGTTGAAACGACAAGCGGCCAATGGGATGAAAAAAATAATGAGTTAGAATTAAACAAAGGTTAAAGGTCATACTCTACGGAGGAATATGACAAAGAAGATGATAAAATTGTAAAATGCAGGATGTACAGGAGAAAAGGCTGAATCGGAAGTGACTTAAATTGAAATTAGATGCAGGCTTATGGAACTGAAGCGGCAATATAAATATACAACAAAAATTCGGTGTAATTCAGTAGCTTCCACGCCTAATACATAACTTGCTATGGGTACAGAGGTAATGTGGGGTAACATTCTTACTGTGTAGCCGTATGTGACTATTTCGAAAAGACTCTGGCTCAGAGAACACCTGCGGTTCAAAAAAAAACTGCCCAATTATTTACACTAACCGAATAGACTTCCGGGCGGGTTACATCAAGAATCAAAATTTCCGATTTGTATTACAGAAGCTCGGTGTTTGATTCTCGGGCAGATCAGGGAACACCCACAGGTCTGCCGTGTCTGTCCCCAGTCCATCATAGAACACGCCATATCAGGTACAGCTGTCCACGTGGACAACACGAAAGCATGTGTCAGAGTTTAGATACTGCTCCACATATACTTAAACTCGGCATTAGATGCGGTTAGCTGTTAGCTCCACACCCTGGCCGCTTTATTCCAGGGAAAATAGCCGTGCCTGGACGCTTTGGAGAAGCGTCCCTACTGGGAATCGAACCACAATTCTTCGGATGCCTTGAACGTGTCCTGGTCACTATACTGACGGAGCTACCTTAGACATGGAACTCCTAATAACATCACGTCAGCCCCCAACCGTATCTTTATTCGTTCAACAACAAGTACTCTGTGAAGTGCGTCATTTCAGGCTTCCGTCGCGATGTATATGAGATCTGTACTCTTCTGTGATATTACGCAACGCAGAGTGGCAATTCTGTACCGACGTTTCGCGACAAACTATCGCTCCCATTTTCAAGGGTCAAGGAGTACCGAAACGTCGGTACAGAATTACCACTCTACACCGCGTAATATCCCAGAAGAGCGCAAATGTCTCTGTCTGTCTGTCTGTCTGTCTGTCTGTCTCTCTCTCTCTCTCTGAGGTGCTCACATCACTATTAACCGTTTAAAGCCTAGCGGTAACTTGACGTACCACCAGGTTTAACATTAAAAAATTCTACGTGGTGCCCACATTGCGTTTATGTGTTTTGTACGGATCTCAGAACAAACAGCAACTTTTGCCTTATAAAACATTAAGAGACTGGTTTTTATAACCGAAGTGGAGAGTGTTTACAGCGCGATACGCACTGAGTCCTTATATAAAACAGATACGCTTCGCCTTTAAAGGGTTAAACAACTAACAAAACACAAGCTAAGATCAAAAGACATAACGCGACATGACGACACCACACACCATTACTTTTTTATAAAATAACGTAGGTACCAGCAGTCTTGTATCGACTCGGCATCCCACATCACAAATAGCCGTCCATGTCACATGAGCTGTGACACAGACAGCGAGATGCATGGCCGAGGTTACCGACCTCGCAGGGGGTGTCAGTGCGACCCGCTGCCATCGATCAGCTTCGGATACGATAGAGGCAATCAGCGTCTTCAAGCAGACGAGTGCCAGCGTCACTGCACAGTGTGCAATGTCACCTACTTGAATTATTAGTGCAAAACTTGCACTAATGGAACAAGGAGAAGATTAAACACAGGGTAGGTTCTGGTTATAGCAATCTGTATCTTTCTTCAAATAACGAATAACGCCTACTGCCACTCAAAATTCCTCCCTCCAGGTAAGCACTAATAATAATAATAATAATAATAATAATAATAATAATAATAATAATAACTGAAAACGGCCTCTGTAATACCAACAGTACTGTTCACAAACGGTATTATCCCAAACAAATTACGCGACAGTTTAAAACCGTTTATTCTCCGCCCTGCTCTGTACATTCTAACGCAGCAAGCAGCGATACTGAACACATGCAGTACAGTCAGACTGTTTTTGGCAGAACAGTGAATGAGAAGTGCTAGGTCAGTGAAACCGTACTGTTTTGAGAACTGGCTGAACTGCTGGGAAGTAAGGAAAGTGGACGATGATGATGATGATGATGATGATTATAAATAAGGTAAACTTTATTGTAGCTAGAATTTTAGTCAATTTATCAGACCTTCCTTAGTCTAATAAACTGACTATAATGCTTCACAACAATGCACGGAATGTACAGCCTTAAAATTTACTGTAGCTACTTTGAATACAGTGCTGAGTAAAATATCGTAGCCTAAGTGGAAAGAAGTAAAAAAAACTGGAGAAAACTGCACAGTGAGCAGCTTCATGATTTGTACTGCTCACCCAAGTACTATTTCGGTGATCAGAACAAGGAGGTTCAGAAGGGCGGAGCATGAAGCACTTTGGGGGTGGGGAGAGGAAATCTGAAGGAAAGAGAAAGAGTGTGAACTGGATTAATCTGGCCCAGGACAGCGAGAAATGGCTGGATGCTGTGAATACGCCAATGAACCTTCGGGTTCCATAAAATGCGAGTGATGCCTCAACTATTTGAATAAATAATAGCTTCTGAAGAAGAGCTATGCTCCTCGTAGTCAGTCAGTCAGTCAGTCAGTCAGTCAGTCAGTCAGTCAGTCACTCAGTCACTCAGTCAGTTAGTCAATCAATCAGTCAGACAATCAGTCAGTCGGTTAGTCAGTCAGTCAATCAGTCAGTCAGTCAGTCAGTCAGTCAATCAATCAGTCAGTCAGTTAGTCAATCAGTCAGTCAGTTAGTCAATCAGCCAGTCAGTCAGTCAGTTAGTCAGTCAGTCAGTCAGTCAGTCAGTAAGTATCCATTTTAGCAAAAAACTAAATCTGCGATATTTCAGGCTTCCGCCGCAGTGTAGTTTAGGCCTGAGTTCTTGTAGGATGTTACGCAGCATGGGTTCATAGCTGGTTAACGACGTTTCGGGACAGCCTATCGCTCCCTTCTTCAAGGTTCATGCAGTCGAAGAAGAAACTGAACCTTGAAGAAGGAGCATACAGGCTGTGTCGTTACGTCGACAACCAACTACCAAATTACGCCGCGTAACATCCCAGAAGAGCGAACGCTAAAACTAATTCTTCCTTCAGGCTTCGTACATTTAAAGGTACCGACTTCAATCCCGGCTACGACGCTGTGTTTTAGTCATTTTCTCGTCCCCCAGGCGAATTTCGGCATAAATACCTCCTTAAAATAACCGGCAATCCGTCTTCCATATCCTGCATATTTGCCACGCACTGACGATCAGTATTTATGACATATAATTTATAGTTGATACGGCAATGCCAAACAATCTGACAACCAGGCAAGCGGAAAGCACCTCATGTCACAGCTTTCAGAAACCCCTACACTTCTAGAACGTGAGATCAGAACAAAACGTACTATTTTTTAGTAAAACACGATGTAGAGACTAAGGCGTTTAATGAGTTTGAGAAGCAGACTTAAAATGGCTCATCAAAAGGCAGAGTGATGGGGTCTAATGGATCATATCATGAAACTTCTGAGTGCCACAAGTTAGTTAACCTTTTAAAGCCTAGCGGGTACTTTACGTAGCACCTGGTTTAACCATTTAAAGACGAAGCGTATCTGCTTTATATAAGTACTCAGTGCGTACCGCGCTGTAAACACTCTCCACTTCGGTTATAAAAACCAGTCTCTTAATGTTTTATAAGGCAAAAGTTGCTGTTTGTTCTGAGATCCGTACAAAACACATAAACGCAATGTGGGCACCACGTAGAATTTTTTAATGTTAAACCTGGTGGTACATAAAGTTACCGCTAGGCTTTAAAAGGTTAAAGATGAAAAATTCTACATTGCACTGATAGTGCCTTTATGTGTTTTGTACGGATCTCAGAACAAACAGCAACGTTTACCTTATACACCATTAAGTGATTCGTTTTTATAACCGAGGTGCAGAGTGTTTACAGCGCGGTACGAGCTGAGTCCTTATATAAAACAGATTACCTTTCGTCTTCAAAGGGTTCATATACACTGTTACTGAATTAAAACCAATAAGAACTAATCGACATGTAGGGAAAATATTTCCTTATATTACTACAAACTCTATACGTCAATAACGCAGTAAAATAATCACGTGACAAAAAAACTACTGGTACTCATACATGGGCCCTTACAACAGGTACAGCAGTCCCTGTGCAAGCAATGAAGGCATACAGGAGAAGTGTAGGCACAGATTCACTCATTCTTAACCTGGACGCTAGATCTGGTGTGGGGGAGCCAAACTCAAGGTACAGACTTCTGCGTGTAAAGTGACGGCTAACGTCCCCTGGGAGAGCGAAGGTAACTTGTTGGCGGAATTCTAGAAGACAAGGTGTCACAATCAATTCACAGCGATATGTGCAGACATTAAAGTAAAAAAACAACGAATCTGATGGATTCGGCCAAACAGGAAGATGGATCAAACCCTCATTCTCCTTACAGTCCCGATTTAGCACTCTACGACTTCCATCTTTCGGCCCCCTGAAGAATGCCCTCCTAGGACGCCGTTTTGTGGACGACGATGAACTGAAACACAGCATGCGTGAGGATTTCCCGACGCTACAAGAAAGACTTTTAGATGACCGGCATACAGAGTATTACGCAAGGGTGGTAAAGGTAAAGGATGTACAAACGGTAAGTAAATTTCATTACAGTTGTAGTTACAGTTTCTGAAGAAATAATACGAGGCATTACTTTTGTACCGAACTCCATATTTTCACACGTACGGAAACCTTAGTCAGTCATTGACATCGTTAGTGGTCACGTGACTGTACATACTTCCAAATCGAGATTCTGTGTACTGTACTGGTAACTTCAAAGTAAGACGTCCACATGTACATACTTTCACATGCAAGACACCCTTAGTACAGTTAACGGTCAGGTGGCCTGGAAATGTAGACAATTACAGTCGAACCCGGTTATAACGATATCGGTCTATACGACACCTCGCCTATAGCGCCAGATATTCTGTGGTACCAATTAATTCGTCACTGTTTACCGTAACATTGTACTCCCCGGTTATAACAACACTCGTTTATAACGACACAAAATATTTAGTGCCCTTCTTGACGTTATAACCGAGTTCGAATATATATATATATATATATGTGTGTGTGTGTGTGTGTGTGTGTGTGTGTGTGTGTCTGTGTCTGTGTGTGTGTGTGTGTGTGTAAGAGATTTGGCGAAAAAATTTTTCAGTGTCTGTCTTCCAGTAGTGCAAAACAATATTCGTATAAGATCTGGCCTCTTCTGGGATATTAGGCAGCGTCGAGTGGTAATCCTTTACAGACGTTTCGGCATAACCTATCTATCCCATGTACAAGGACTTCTTGAACTTCGCGAAGAGACCAATGGGTTGTCACGAAACGTCGGTAAAAGACTACCAATCGACGCTGCGTAATATCCCAGAAGAGGGCAGATCTCATCAACATCCCGGCTAAAGCCTGAAATCACAAATATTCCTAGGCTTTTCACAGTTTGTTACGAATTTGCACAACAGTTTCTAAAGTGTTTCGCCTGTCTCAGCAGATCACCTAGCGTACTGCTCCCAGTGACCATTTCAGAACATTTCCGTTCAGGATATAGGCTGAAACACGAACGCTACTTAACTCTCTCCTATTCCCCGAATTACCAAAGTATGTACACGACACAAAACAACAAAAGACACACAGAGTCCACGCAGATGCATTAGTTTGAGTTACTTGTTTTGATACACGTTCGCTATAAACCGCATACAAAATGTATTCACACAGATACAGTTATTACATTAAGAGAACGGGTCTATGGGGTGGAAAACACACTCAAATATATATATTGATTACCACATGTCATAGCTTATCAGTGGGGCGTGTAAGTCACTGCACGATGGGTGAAAAACCGTGTTACCGTAAACATCATAGCGGGGAAGGCATCAAAGCCGCAATTTATCAATTACCCCCAGTAACCACGTTTTATGCATATTGGATGGGGAAACAGCCCTCTTTTTATACTTTTTGTACCTTTGTCATGATTTTGCGGCTTTTATTTCTCGGAACGACGCTGCAGTTAATTACTGCACAGTGACAACAGCCCCGTATTACAACACACAACACTACGGGTCAACACTTCATACGCATTCACTAGCAATGTTTTTGTCACCTCAAATAATGCACACCCGAATGGGCTGAATGTATAGTACTGACCTCGGTGTGGAATAGAGTGAGTTTCTTTTGCTACGAGTGCGCGGACATGGGGAATGTCGGGTAAAAGTTCGATTCACGGCTGTGTTGTCTAGAAAGCTCACTGTATTTCTGATTCAAGCACCAACAATGACGGGTTTATCAACGTACTGAAGTACAACGTTAGACAGAAGGGTTCACACCGACGTTCCAAGCCTATTTTAAAGTGTCGGTCCCCTGACACAGGCATAGGTCGTGAGTCCCATATTTACATCGGTACAAAATAAATCACACCCTATAGATGCTCAAATTTAAATCGATGTAAGTGACCAGAGTATAGCTGAGTTGCAGTGGAAGACTGGATTCGCGCGGTACGCCGCTGTACAGTACACTGTATGTTATAATGGCACAGCTATGGTCAGTCCTGCTTATTAAATAATGCTGAATCAACCACAGATTTTATATACGGTGTAGGGCTGGCGGTGGAGGTCAGGCTCCGTCATCCCTACACCCTAAAATTCCTCCACGCCCCCATGCAGGATTGGCCCAAGCTGCCCCATTAAGGGCCCCACAACGTGGCTCGCGACCCTGGGTCCGTTCTGCATTAGGGAAGAGGCGTGAAGTCGGACCTCTACCGTCACCCCTACACCCTAATGGCGCGCCCAACATAGCTCTTGCAACCCACTAGGCAGCTTTGGTCCGTCCTGCATGAGGAAGTGGAGGTATGGGTAAACGGGAACGGAGCCTGACCTCCACCGTCACCCCTACACCTTCTATACCACCTGTGGTTTATATAGCATTATTTAATAAGCAGGACTGCAGGACTACTAATGTAATAACAGCATGTGTAATATACGAAGAGGCAAACAACTGTAGTGCTGTCGTAACGTAACGTAACGTAACGTAACTGCTAAAACCGAGCGCGTGCTTTCACACACACACACACACAATAATAAGGCTTTTACAGCATTGCGTATCTGAAAACATTTCTCGCGTCAACGTAAGAGTCAGCTGTACGTATGAATGGGCTGATAGAAAAGTAAATCGACAGAAAGGGCAATAAAATCTGGCTTCACAAAGTGTATTTACTACAATCAGTGTAACACCCATCGAAAATTCAAACAGAAACGTCTAACAAATCCCATCCATAGCTGCAGTTACTACAAACAGACCTTCCATTGATCGAGCCCTTGAGGGACGAGTTTACGTCATGTTTTTCGCTAAATACGTAGAAATCTTTTGCAGACGCGACAAACGTTCTGCAAATATAGCCTGACAGAATAATAATAATAATAATAATAATAATAATAAATCGAGGTTTATCTTTTTCGGCAACGAAACATTGTTATGTCCATCCTTACGTGTTCTAAGTCTATTTTCGCTGCATCCTCTAAACGCACAACTAACGTTCAAAACACCACACAGCGTAAAGTGGCCTCAGATAATAAGCAACGCTGCTACGTAATGTTACTTTCTGACAATGTCCTACATAATAATACCAACTACCCCAAGCATCCCAATGCTGTTCGGTGCTGCCATCTGGTGGTGATATCGTCATCGAAATTTTCATTTCTTTCCCACAAAAACGAAACTCAAACTCCAGTCACAGTATCACACGTCTCTTTCGGTTCATTCCTGTGTCATGTGACGTCACCTTCGTGTGCAATCGTCACACTTGATGCACATAACTTCGAAATCCATCACGTAACCAACACAACGTCTGCCACGCCTTCCACTCTAACTAACTAACTAACTAACTAACTAACTAAATAACTCCATGGAGCAGAGGCCTTATTGAAAAGCTAAGAGATTCTCATCTAGTCAAGAAATTCGCCGCATTTTACGGAACCCGGAGGTTCATCACCGCATTCACAAGAGCCCGCCACCTGTCCCTATCCTGAGTCAGCTCAATCCAGTCCATGTCCCCATCCCCCTTCTTGAATATCCATTTTAATATTATTGTAGCTCGGGTCGTACCAAAGAATCGGTCCAGGACCGAAGATTTGCAGGCTGTTTCGTAACATCATAATTTTTTACGGTGAGGAGTTGTTAGCACCTCGCCCAACCCCCACGCTGGAGGACCACCCCTTGTCGGCTGTACGCGACTGCTTATTCAATGTATCAGCAGCTACCCTCCATAACTGGAGGCCGTTCCTCTATCCGCAACCCGAGGACGCGCCACGCTGTGGTGACAGGGACCCACTTAACGCGGTGACAGGGACCCACTTAACGCGGCATGCCCTCCACTCTACTTTTTGTAATTACAAATACAGACTAATATTTGGAATGACGTCATACCAGTCAACACTGCATTAAAGAAAGGCAGCAACTACTCAAACATTTTCTATAGCCAATGGAACAGAAGAAAGAATACAAACATATTCCAGCAATCCCTCCAGCGTGAACACAATGAAAGTTCTCATCCGTCACAATGCACAAAACAGCTGTTTTGGAACAAAAGCTCATGTGTTAAACTGACACAAGAATATTCGTATCGTAATTTTTATTTTACTTTTTAAATTGACAGCTGAAAATGTCGGAGGGAAGAAACTTATATATAGCGACCCGTACGACTTTGAAGACCCAGTGACGGTGTCACAGGCACCGGTATGCCCGGCAATGCCCCTATGCCCGTCCTCGAGTCCGACGCAGTTCACCGAACCGGAAGTGCTCCGCGGTACGAACACTGCAGCCAACTGCCGTCTATCCGACAATCATTTCTCTTTGTATGTGTCTAAAACCTGGTCCCTCACGTTAAAGGAAGAATACGCAATGTGGGTTTCTGAGGATAACATTGTCGCCGTCCGTTGGGGGTCTAATCTGCACCCCCAACATATGTGACAGATTTCTTTGAATTATGTAATGAATTTGCAGTTTCAATTTAACAGTCAGCACTCAAATACATTCACCATTTCACTGATATAATGTATGTGTTACGGGTCTTCTTCTGGTGCACCTTAGCCCACTTTCCCTCGCATACCTTCCTCTTGTCTCCAATCTTATCCCTCGTTTTTTGAGTCGCCTCTGTCCCTCTACCCACTTCGTTTCCAGATGGTTTTCGTAACAAATCCCATAACAGTCAAGACTGAAGGGAAATCGGTGAAACGAGTAAGTCGGATGGTCAGAGGATCCTTCCTCATTCTGGGGCTGAACACAAGAAAAAAGGAAAATGTTTCCTTCTCACGCTGTGGGTGGCCCGATGGGGACTCTAACCAAATCAGTGGTCGGCTACAACCTCAGATATTCGCCTTAAAATTAACCCTTTAAAAACGAAGCGTATCTGTTTTATATAAGGACTCAGTGCGTACCGCGCTGTAAACACTCTCCACTTCGGTTATAAAAACCAGTCTCTTAATGTTTTATAAGGCAAAAGTTGCTGTTTGTTCTGAGATCCGTACAAAACACATAAACGCAATGTGCGCACCACGTAGAATTTTTTAATGTTAAACCTGGTGGTATGTAAAGTTACCGCTACGCTTTAAAAGGTTAAAGGGAAACTATTTCAGCATAAATACGGCAGTACAGCAAACTCATGAAACGTCGTAGGGTTTAAATATACCTTAGACAATGGACGATGCCAATCAAAATATCCGTATAGAAAATATACTTACCTAAGAAAACTACAAAATTTTTTTTCTATGTACAATACATATAATAGAAGAGGGTTTCCAAACGCACCTTATCAACGAATACGGATAGCTGGTCGCCATAAAGTACATGAACGAAAGATGAATGCAATAACGGACGATGAGAGGTGCATATGCTTTAGGCAGTCCTGAAGATTAGAACTTTGGCACAGGAATTCTGACTTCAACGTGGCGCTCAACGACTAGGAGAGGCATAAAATGGAAAGGTACTTGTAGCAATTCCAGTAACAGACCTGCATTGTCAAAATCCACAATTGAATTTCCATTGCAATTCGCTTAGAATGCGACGATGAACCGCATTAATATTGACAAGTCCTATTTATATATGGATCTGGGGCATACCTATGTTTAACGACCTTACAAAAATAGCGGTCCCTGAAAAAACTGCTCTCTATTCCCTTATAATTTTAGGTTTACTTCTGCCACATATACAGGATATGATAAAGAAAATAAAAAAATAAAAAATTATATATCATAATATCTCCATCTCATACAACAAAAGCCTCTCCGTAGAAAGCACGTGTTCACAAACATTCCCGACCCGTTATGTGAACCAAAGACACGACGTACAATAACTTCACACTCAGGCTATTAGGAGTGCCACAAAAATCACCCCACACCCAACATTAAATATTCTGCCTCTAGTATCACGTGACTTGCATCATCCCGTACATAACTAACTCCATGGAGCAGAGGCCTTCTTGAAAAGCTAACAGTTTCTCACCTACTCAAGAAATTCCCTGTATTTTATGGAACCCGAAGGTTCATTACCGCATTCACAACAGCCCGCCACCTGTCCCTATTCTGAGCCAGCTCAATACAGTCCATGCCCACCCATCACACTTCCCGAAGATCCATTTTAATATTATCCTCCCATCTACGCCTGGATCTCCCAAGGGGTCGCCTTCCCTCAGGTCTCCCCATCAAAATCCTGTATGCACCTCTCTTCTCCCCCACACGTGCTACATGCCCCGCCCATTTCATTATTCTCTATTTGATTACCCGAATAATATTTGGTGATGAGTACAGGTCATTAAGTTCCTCGTTATGTAGTCTTCTCCACTCCCCTCTCGCCTCGTCCCTCTTAGGCCCAAATATCCTCCTCAGCACCCTATTCTCGAACACCCTCAGTCTTTGTTCCTCCCTCAGTGTGAGACCAAGGTTCACACCCATACAAAACAACAGGTAAAATTATAGTTCTGTATATCCTAATCTTTGTGTTTTTGGATAGCAACCTGGAAGACAAATGATTCTGCACCGAATGATAGCAAGCATTCCCCGACTTCAATCTGCTCTTAATTTCTTCATGAATGGAGTTTCGATTCGTTAGGGTTGCTCCCAAATATTTGAATTCTTCTACCATTTCAAAGGATTTACTATCTGTCTTTATGTTATGATTGTGTCGTGCATTCTGATTTCGAGACATGACCATGTACTTAGTTTTCTCAGCATTCACTTCTAGACCAATCTCCTTACTAGCAATCACTAAATCTTCCGCTTTTTTCTTTATACTATGTATGCTTCCGCCCAATATATTAACATCACCAGCATAAACCAGAAGCTGGTGTGTACCATTCAATTTCAAGCCCTCCTGGTTTGCCTGAACCCTCCTAATGGCATATTCTAAAGCAAAGTTGAAAAGCAATGGCGACAGAGCATCTCCTTGTTTCAAGCCATTCTTAATAGGGAACGTGTCAGACAGATGTTTGCCTACCCGAACTCTGCTATACGTTTCACTTAGGCACATTTTTATCAACTTTACTAGTTTCATGGGGATACCAAACCCTGCACATACACGTGTAAAATTAAAATACTTTCTCCATGCCGGCATTGTACATTTTTACCCTCAAATTCAGGCTTTCGCCACGATGTTGATTATATCTGTGCTCCTGTCGGGTACTGCGCAGCGTCGAGTGGTAGCCTTTTACCGACGTTTCGGGACAAAATATCGGTGCCATCTTCAAGGGTCAGCAATCCAAGAAGACTTCTTGACCCTTGTAGATCGGACCGATACGTTGTCCTGACACTTCGGTAAAGGATTGGTACTCGACGCTAAGTAACACCCCAGAAGAGTGCAGATCTCATTTTTACCCTTGTTTTCTACACACATGCTGCAGGTATCACTAGTTATTTCAATCTACAATGCTTTCTGGAAATGGGGCACAGTTACTGTTTCCATTACACACGTATCACGTTTGAACCTTCCTTTTGCTGGTAGGGCGTGCTCCATTTTCAACTCCATTAGCAGGAGCTCTTCGGATAAAACATTCCCTGCGCTACTGCGCCGTTTAAACTGGTAAAAGAATACAGACGTTTCGAAAGCATTACGATCCTTCAAAGGGTTCGGTTGCGGTAACCTCAAGAGTGGCAACACTTTTATTACCTGACAAATGTGCGCTATTAGCGAAAACTGGCCCAATTCCTGAACACAGCAATATTTCATGAGAAAACGGTCACATTCCTGTGATTGACAGCTTTGCTCTAGTGACACTGGAAGGCAAAGTCACCTCTTAATGACATTTTTATAAAAATTCATTAAACCGAATACACCACTCTGGATTCTTGTTAATTAATTTTACATCGAATCCCAATCCAATTAAGTCCGTCGAAAAAGAGGTTCACAAAACTATTAAAAGTTTAAGCGATCCAACGTTCGGGGATTTCCCTGGTTAGAGTCACGTGATTTCCAATTAAACTCCATACGAAAAAAAAACGGTGACAAAGGATGTAGTCGTGTTTCGGCCGATAGTGGCGCGCCACACACACACACACACACACAGCGACACCATTTGTCGCGCCACACATACACAGACACTGCAACACCATCTGTCTTTATTACGTAAGACCGCACTGTAAGCTCGTACTCTTGCAGCGAGTACGCAGAAGTTGTGAAGTTGACACAACACAAACTTATATTGCAGCTTTCAGAAATAAGCAACAACATCGTTACTCTCATATTGAAGAACAGCTTGGTAATGCAATATTTAAAAGCTTCAGTCAGAAGTTTAGTCAAAGTCTAGTTTTTAAAGTGGTTTAAAAGTCGTGCAGACATATTCTAGTAGTTACAAATTGGACCCCCTCCCTCCCCCGCCTTAAGTTCAATACCATTTCCTATTCACGCCTACACACACGGCTAACTCAGCGGTACGGTTTCTGAACTGTTGACGGAAGGTACGGGGTTCCGACCTGAGGCGTGGAACGAAATTAGTGCTCTGTGAGTCGCTCCAGCAGGATATAATGAAATTAGTGCTCTGTGAGTCGCTCCAGCAGGATATAATGAAAATGTATTTCCACATAAGCTCTGAAGATCTCCCACCAAATCCTCACTCTTCACTGTCACGATCATATTTCACTCCACACTGAACAACTTGTGCAGATGGCAAGTGTAGTTAAGTTAAAACACGAACAAATAAATCACAGAACTACTGTACATCGATAAAGTGAGGAAATATATTTGGCAAAAGTATCCGACATCGACGTGGGTTCTGATTATGGATATATTTAGTTCACAACGTATCAGCCAATTTCACCTTCCTTAATTTGATCTGCCTAAAAACATTTCGCAAAAAGCAGAAACTACGGATTTAATGTGTTCCATGTCCGTGCACTATATTATACAAAAACACTAATCACCAACAAATGCATTTGTTGGTGATCAGTGTTTTTGTAGAAACTACGTAATTCGTATCGCTTTTAATATTGGTTACCAAGTTATTTCGAATTATGTAATGATTACGCTTATTCACATGAACCTTCCTTCTCTCCCCCCCCCCCAAAAAAACCAAAAAAGTCTCAGAAATTCCTGAACGTAAAGGCAGTTTCTTTGTACAGATAGATCACGTAACATGTGTCAGGAATTTAAAAATGTTCAAAGCAAATAAAACTGATTGATTTCGATATAAAAGTCCCCAGCATCGCAACGGAGTTTATGACCTTACATAAAAACATCACGCTAAGTTCTGCACTGAAGACGACTGGTCGCTTTCCTGCCATTATGGTTCGTTTTTGAGAAAATAGCTAAGTTCGATTTACACCCAACCCTTTAAAGCCAAATGGTTACTACAGATACCAGATTTAACATTCAAAAAACCTACACTTCGTTCAGACACTGTATTTGTCTTCTACGCATCTCAGCGATTATTTCCCTATACAGCATTAACTGACTGCTTTTTATAACCGAGACGGGAAGTGTTTACTGCGCGGTACGGGCCGAAACTTTAAATATAATCTTGATATTTAAAGGGTTCAATATTGATGCGACATAAATACGGAAAAACACGTAAACTGAATTACAGGCGTATTTCACGTCTTGTGCACAGCCGGGAAATAAGAGTAAATTGCGAAGTATGACGAAGATTAACTAAATCTTCAGCTGTTGCACATAAATGCCTGCGAGAGGTACGAAATGTAGCTCCGTATGAAACAGTACAACTGTGTGTTCGTGCGTGCGTGCGTGCGTGCGTGTGTAATGAACGGCGCGGTTGGACGTGGCAAGATGGCTGACTCGTGGTTTCCACAGAGATTTACATTGTTGAAACGGAGAGGGATGCCTTTTCGCATACAGTAACACTCGCCGTGTACGAGTTGCACTGCACAGGGCTGTCCACAACGGTACGCCAAAACTATGGACTGTTCGTCTCTGTATACCTTACATTACAGCTGATAATTTTAACTCACCGCGATATTTGTCCAGTCCTGAAAGGTAACACACGTTGGCTCACGTATGTCTGCACTCATATATCGCAGCAGTGGCGGCTCTACATACTCAGAGACGACACCCACAAATGTTGTATTTATTTATTTCTTTGTAGCTTAATTGATGCTCATAATAACTAATAATGCTTACACAGTCAAACGTTTGGATAAGAGTGTATAACAAACTGCAAATTATGTAAAAGGAAGGTACTACTCCGCGGGAGTCACTGACGAAAACGATGAGCAATCTGTGTGTTCCGTCAGATATTCGAACCGGAAACCTCCTTCCATATAAGAGAAAAGGTTACCGCTTGAGCGATGTTTCCGGCATTATTAGGCGCGTTCGCAACATCACCAAAAGCAACTATTAGTTTCTTCACGCACGCACGCGCGTGCGCGCGCGCGTGTGTGTGTGTGTGTGTGTGTGTGTGTCTGCCTGCCTGTCCGTCCTTCCGTCTGTCCGCACGGAAAAACTCGGCTCCCAATGGACGGATTTTAATAGAATTTGATATTTGAGGATTTCTCAAAAATCTGTGGACCAAATCCAAGTTTCATTATAATGCCACAATACCAACGCGTACTTTACATGAAGACATACGTACATTTACGATAATATCTCGCTCTATTCTTCTTAGAATGAGAAATGGTTCAGACAAATTTGTAAAGAAATTAAAACATACATTTTATGCTCAATAACTTTTTCCCGCAAAACAATCGTGCCGTTTATCACATAACCGGGAAAAATACGGTGCAGCCGGACAGGCCACGGATAACAATATAATACGGCGCATGCGCTTTGCATTCTGGGTAACTAAGGCTACAGACACACACTCAGAATATGTAATACTTATTGCTTTTCCATGGCAACGGTGGTTACGCGAACGCGCCTCTGTGTTACGTTATATGTACACTCTCTTGTTCACACGGAAACCCAGGTACGCCGGTAGGACGGACGCGTATGCTACAGCATAGTTGATGTTACTAACTCCGCAGTACACGCAGGAGAAATTACGAATGCATACAACGCAAACGTTAAGATAAAGCCTACACTTCAGAAGCATATAATGCGAAAATGAATACATAATAAGAAACGAAGGTATGGAGTGAATGAAAATTGCTCAGCGTATTCAAAACGATGTTACATGAAAAGCACAATACACCTTCTGGTTGCACACCAATTCCTTAACAACTAAGCAGTTATCAACTCTTCAAGGACTAAGACAGCATCGCTAAACACAAGAAGTGACGTAATGCTCTTGGTAAAGACATTTTATGACGCACGTTTTGCGTCACTTCCTACAAAACTCCTAACAGATCGCTACCAATGATCAAAGCTTTTAGCCACTTTCAGTACAGTGGTTTAGTCTTATTCGAATTAAAATCATCACACAGTTTAGGGCCAACAAACCACAACGCACAAGAACATGCAGTCTTTAACCCTTTAAAGCCTAGCGGTAACTTTACGTACCACCAGGTTTAACATTAAAAAATTCTACGTGGTGCCCACATTGCGTTTATGTGTTTTGTACGGATCTCAGAGCAAACAGCAACTTTTGCCTTATAAAACATTAAGAGATTGGTTTTTATAACCGAAGTGGAGAGTGTTTACAGCGCGGTACGCACTGAGTCCTTATATAAAACAGATACGCTTCGTCTTTAAGGGGTTCATTGTCAGCCATAAGCAACATATACCGTCGATAATCCTAAAGGGAAAACTGTATGGCCTGCAGCGCCTAAGAACTGTGCAACGGCCCTGATTCAATAAGGCGTTACCAGTACAAGAACATACCCAACAAATAGCGTCCCTATAACGTCACATAAAAGTTACAGCCGGAATATGGACTTTCAACAAAATAGAGAACTTGAACTCAAAACTTTAGTAGTACAGAAAGTCGCTAAATGTAACTTTATTTTTTTTGTTTTTGTTTTTTGCGGACCGTTGCCAGTAGTGTCTCACAACCGAGGTTCCACCAGGTGTGCATACAGGGACCGCTAGGTGAGTTGAACTGTTTGTTTTAGGCTTTTCCCAATCCTAGTTCTATTATCATTACTACAAGGAAAATCGCGGATTTTGTAAAACATTTTGCATTTAAGTTAATACAAATTATATTTCTAAATATTCCAAGTTCAATTCCACCACGACACGTACCCAAGGTGTAAACGAGTTGACAATTTTAGGGGAAGCACTCCGCAAAATTTATTACAATGTGCGATACTTGGTACCAGAAAGATTGATAAATAATTACCTACAGGACAATGTCTTAAGAGACGTACCAGCACATGAATGTCTCTTACCTCTCAATTTCTCGCCGCGAACGCCGGCAGCAGAAAGACAGTGACCACTTACCATACCTAGGCGACGACAACCTGGCTCTCCTGCAGTCATGTCTTTCTCCAAGCGTCAGAGAAACACACTTTGCGTTTTAGCCGACGTTGTGAAACCCTGATGCAACCTCAGGAGGCCATTACAGCGGGTACTGTCTGTCTCTGTTGACAACTTCTCCACTCTGCCCCCCGCCCCCCAGACTCCAACACCCCCAAGAGGATCAGTTGTACTCCACACCTCACACGGGCGTACTCCTGTTGTTCTCACGCGGGAAAAATTACTTCACACCACAAGTTCTAAACACACCCATCCATTCTCAGGAAACTTCGCAAGGCCAGGGGAGTGGTGGAATGCATCGAAGGAAACACTTCTCCTGTAAACCTGCAGATGTCAGTGTAAGCTGCCAAGTTGTTCTCGCCAGATAGTACACTTGCTAATCTTTGTAACATGCTGAGAAAATGGCTAATCTTCTCCTAAGACTTCTGTTGGCTATACCTCAGAGACGGTTGTAGTTTCAGTTGTTTATAAATACGGAAAAATAATGGAAGACTTCCATCGTGGCGTTAATCGGTGGGGGAAGGGGGCGTTGATATTTTTAAAGCAGCTTTGTACAGTTATGTGTTATTATACGTAGTTCTAAACTTTCCAACACTGAATTTACTCTGAACTATATTTAAATATTCAGCTCGTACCGCACAGTAAACACAGTCCGTTTAGATTACAGAAACCGGCCTGTTAAAGCTGTTAAAAAAGCGATGTATTTTATTATATCAAGATCCAAGTAATATTAGCCCTTTAAAGGCGAAGTGTATCTATTTTATATATAAGGACTCAGTTCGTACCGCGCTGTAAACACTCTCCACTTCGGTTATAAAAACCAGTCAGTTAATGCTGTATAGGGAAATAATCGCTGTTTGTTCTGAGATCCATACAAAACACGCAAATGCAATGTCAGCACCACGCAGAATTTTTGAATGTTAAACCTCGTGGTACGTAAAGTTACGGCTAGGCTTTAAAAGGTTAAGAGAGTTTGAACAACTTTATCTACATACCAAATAAGCAACAGAAATGAAACATCAGTAAACAAGGTTACACTACTGCAGCCAGTCCTCAATACGCACTTCGTCTACACACCAACGATCCTGCAATATGTACACGCCGCTTCCAAGAACTTTAAATATCCAGTTGTCTATACCATAATATTCTATTTCTTATTTTACACCGTTTTACAAACTTCTTATCATAAATTTCAGGCAATTCCATAGCTTTTATACTATATATATATTAACTTGCAAAGATTCAGAACTCAAACCTCATTTACAGCTGTAAAATATACCTCCCTTTTTATTCTTGTAAGTAGACCTGATGATGGCTGATCATTCTTAGCCGAAACACGTAAACTTATTCTTACTCAATATGACACACTGACTGATTACAAACATTCATTTGATAAATGTTCTGCGCACACACTACATTCATCAATTTTCTCAATCCTGAACGGACCTCCTAACTGAAACGTAAAAACTGGGTAAATGAAACATGACATGAACTCGCGTATTGTTACAGAACGTTCACAAGACCGTTCCTCAAGGTCCTAGACCCCACAGTCTTTAGTATCACAATTCCGCAGGCTGAGACTAAAGCACTATGGTAACAGGATACCACAAACTCCGCACGTATGCTTCCTACTTTTGCATAAGGTCAGTGGGGCTTCGAATTCGCGACGAATCGGCAGTATGCTAAACTTACTCGGACTTTGCGCGGCTTCTTGGTTGTGGCTTCTACCTTAGAATAATGGATTTTACGCGTCCAACTGAGACTGCGGTACCATTAATTAGGATGAGAATTTGAACAATGTGTTCTGTTTTAGTGGTGGACCAATCCCGTGCCTGACAAACACAGACACTGTTACGTTAACTTCATGATCCTACTTCGAGACCCACGTGTCTCTGCAACACAGCTTCACCCCGCGGCTCAAAAGCACACTAAATTAACCCTTTAAAGACGAAACGTATCTGTTTTATATAAGCACTCAGTGCGTACCGCGCTGTAAGCACTCTCCACTTCAGTTATAAAGACCAGTCTCTTAACCTTTTAAAGCCTATCGGTAACTTTACGTACCACCAGGTTTAACATTAAAAAATTCTACGTGGTGCCCACATTGCGTTTATGTGTTTTGTACGGCTCTCAGAACAAACAGCAACTTTTGCCTTACAAACATTAAGAGACTGGTTTTTATAACCGAAGTGGAGAGTGTTTACAGCGCGGTACGCACTGAGTTCTTATATAAAACAGACACGCTTCGTCTTTAAAGGGTTAATGTTTTATAAGGCGAAAGTTGCTGTTTGTTCTGAGATCCGTACAAAACACATAAACGCAATGTGGGCACCACGTAGAATTTTTTAACAGCCCATTTCTGCGGGCAGTGCAGAAGGGTCGGCATTTGAAGCGTATCTGTTATTCTCTTTTAGTTAGTTTATTATCCTTTTAAGTCGAAGGACATTAATATTCCTTTTTAGTCGTCTGGGTTCAGGTACCGTACAGTCCGGTATGTAATCTCAAACGTTTGGAAGGCTGTGTCATGGTGCTGGAGATAAACTGCCGGCCTCCCACCTCGTCGGCCCGACTTCAGTCCCAAGCCAATCCATGTGGTATTTGTGGTGAACAACAGGGCACAGTAGCAGGTTTTCCTCCGAGTACCTAGATACTCCATACTCATTTACTCATCTATCGCAGACGATATATAATCTTAGAACTTGACAGCGTCGTTAAACAACACCCATGAAATGTAAAGTTCACCCTAAAACCTGCCACGACAGTCCAGACGGGGAGTAGAGGCACAGCTCTACACTTTCTTCAACCTCGGCGCTAGATGGGGGGTGGGTGGTCAACGCCACGACCCGACCGCTTTACCCCCAGGAAAGAGACCCGGGACCTACCGTACAGGAGGGTGGGGTTGGCCCCAGGGTTGGTCTGGACGGAAGCAGAATATCTCGCCCCTACCGGGATTCGATCCCCGGACCGTCCAACCGGTGGTGAGTCGCCATACCGACCGAGCCACCTCAGCACACAATATATTTTTAAGAAATTTAATTAAAATTTCAAATTAATCACCCTTCTAAAATGAATACTACAAACATACAAGATGTCTGAAAAAACAGGTAGATAGACGGTTCCTCCGAAACTACACTGTGTCTGAGCACAACATCATTACCTTAATGCCCAAAGCCGTGAAAAACTCAAATACAGGCGTCACTTTTATAGCGTCCCTGAGAAAGGCAACTTTATTGCAAAGAAAGCCTGTATCCGCCGGGACATACCGTGCCATATGCCGTGCTAGGTACACGACAAAACGGAGGGTCTGTATCAGAGACAAACTGGGCACACTTCAGCACTAGACACGACACATGGCCTTGAACGTCTTAAAGAAGGAACTAACTTTAAGCTGGGGATAAACTCTGCTAGAAGACTCGTAGAAGTGACTAACTGCATCTTCAAACAGAAATTTAAAAGTCAGTATGTTTAACACGTTTTGCATCTCGCCTTAAGAATGCAGTCGAACCCAGCGACCAACGCCAAATTACATGTTTCACTACCGTGCTCACAAAAGCCCGCCACTGGATCCTACTCTGAGTCCTACCCAAAATCCTTATTTCCTTCATAACATTTTGGCCTTATCCTCCCATCTATGCTTAGTCTCCCCAAATGTTCTCTTCCTTTCAGCTTTCCCGATTAAGATTTCTATATACAGTCGAACTCGGTTATAACGTCAAGAAGGGGACTGAATATTTTGTGTAGTTATAAACGAGTGTTGTTATAACCGAGGAGTATAATGTTATGGTTAACACTGATGAATTAACTGGTACCACAGAATATCTGACGCTACAGACGAGGTGTCGTGTAAAACAATGTCGTTATAACCGGGTTCCACTGTATTTCCCACATCCCCACTGTAATCCAAACCCCGTCTGTCTCATCCCATTTGATCTGATCACATGTTTGATGAGCAGAAAAATTATGAAGGTCCTCAGCGTGTAATTTTCTCTGTCCTCCTGCCACCCAAGTTACCCAAACATTATTCTACCTGGCACTGTGCCCATATAGTTACCAGAAGTTGTAATGAATAATTGGATAATGTCCGTCCAGCTGGATACTTAAACAAAAATCGACGCTTCACTTCCACTCTAAAACGATGTACCTTGGATAAGCGAGGTGTTTGGCAGGTGTGTGTGCGGCAATATCAGATCGGAGTGGAAGTTAATTAAGGTCTTCACCACACGCGCACACACCGGCTAATGACGTCGTGAAGTGGGTGACAGGAAGGACGAGTTGGCTCAGTTCCAACAGAAAGAAGACAATTATCGTTTCTGGCAAGTAATTTATCATAACACACCCCCCCCCTCCACCAGCTCAACTGGCCTGTTATTTTTAAAATCTAATACCAAATCAATATACATATCTCTGTACACCCTTGTTAACATCAAGCAAAATCACACAAATATTCTGACAAATATCGCACTTACACCTAACACTAGCCTTTCACGAAAATCCTAAGTTTGGGTTCCCCTCTGTGGTTGCTGAAATATTATTTTCATATGCTCTGCCGAAGAAATGTGAAATTTTCCACCTCATCTTACAGCTCAACATTAACAGTTTCAGGAAAAAGTTACAAACAGGATCAAGTTGTCTGTGTCCACGCCATGAAGGCGTACGGGGTGGGGGAGGGCTGAGGTACAGCTCCACTCATTCCTAACCTCAGTACTAAGACGAAGGTGAATGGTTAACATCAGATCCCGACCGATTTGTCCCCGGTAAAGTACCGCGGTACGCACTGAGCCGGAGGCTGTGTCGGCACAAGAAATAGTCGGAACTGTTTTGGAGACTATCTCTTGCCCCTGCCGGGATTTGAACCCGGGAACGTCCAACCAGATGCTAGTATCTATAAAGACTACCCTATCCCTGCTCCCACCATGGCAGGGAGCCTGCTCCACTTATTTGGAATTACGTACATTACAAAAGTACATTACAAAAGTATTAAAACAAATATCAACAAAATATACGGACCTGGCAGACTATATATATGCTTCTCTTTCACTTTGCATTTTGGAACTAGACGGATTCTCTAAGAACTCAAACGTTTGGCAATAGAGGTTTAACTTGCCCGACGCCTGCGTTCATGCTTCTGAAAGGCTTGCGACCCCGTTCGAGCAAACTGTGTTTACTTTACACTGCATTATACGATATTACACTGGGTGTCGCGACAGACTGTCGTCCAATCCTGCATTGTGTTTAAACAATTAATCATCTTAATTAATTCTCAAGTAGGAGAAACAAAAGGAGCTGTTTCTAAAGTAAAAAAGTCATTATTCCTTGCTCATTGCTTTGTTCGTCAGTCTTCCAGTCTCATTTTGCTTTGCAAAACACTGTCGCACTGGATATAAGACACTCAGTGGATAATGTCTTCATAATCATAGGAAAAGGTTTACGACTGAATACGTGTGTACGCTCTCCGTCACAGAGGACGCAGCCACGCTCAGTGACTGAAAGCGTAAATATTCAGACGTCCTAAATATGTACACACTTTCACCTACACAATGTTTCAAGCGCTTTCGCAAAATTGTGAAAAGCGACCATTGGCTTCGTCATGTGTCCTTCTGTCCGCTTGCAGCTGCTCGGCTGCCATCTTGCGGATCTTCACGAAATCGCATATTTCAGTATTTTTCGAAAAACTGTTGTGAAAATTGAAGTGTCATTAAAACCTGACAAGAATGACGGGTATTTTACATGAAGACCTGTGTACATTTATGATAAAAATATCTCGCTGAATTCTCCTTAGAATGAAAAATATTTCAGACAAAAGATGTAGAGAAAATCAAAACACACATTTTATGCTAAATAACTTTTCCCCGAAAATCGTGACGTTTATGAGATAATTTGAAAAAATATGGTAGAGCCAGATTGGCCACAGGTGGCAAATAATAGGGCGAATGCGCTTTGCATGCTGAATAACTAAGGCTACAGACATACACTCAGACTATGTAACACTTATTGCTTTTCCACAGCAAACATGGTTACGCAAACGCGCCTCAATGTCACATTTATAAGTATACTGCCTGTATTGTTAGTGTATGACGCCTGACGCCGCCAATCGTCATATAAGCTCGACATGTAACAAGACGGTTTAGTCTCTCCATATGTAGTTCGTACTTCTAATGTTCGGCCCCTTGCCACCTTACAACACACAGCCAACGGTGATGCCGGTCCACTGACGGACACTTCCCCCTACCCGACATACCTTCCATAACAAACTGCCCGTCTTAACTCCCAACGGACTGCTTACACTAGCATCTGCGTAGAAATGAAATTCCGACACTTTTCGCTTTTTAAAGGTAGTATAATTACACGACACAGCGCTACAACTGCACACTAGATGCTCTCATTTGCACTGAAAGACGCCACAATCCAAATGAGAAGCTCAACACACTGTTGCATATTACAAGGGACGTTCCTATTAAATCACAAAAATTAAAAACCAAATATCTAATGCATATAGTTTAACCTTTTAAAACTTAGCGGTTATTGTACGTACCAACAGGTTTAACATTAAAAAATTCTGCATGGTGCTCGAAATCCGTTTAAGTTTTTCATATGGACCTCAGAACAAACGGCGATTATTTCCCTATACAGCATTAACTGGTTGGTTTTTATAACCGAGACGGAATGTGTTTACTGCGCGGTACGAACTGTATTTTTCCTTATACAGCATTAACTGATTGGTTTGTATAACCGAGACGGAATATGTTTACTGCGCGGTACGAACTGTATATTTCCTTATACAGCATTAGCTGATTGGTTTTTATAACCGAGACGGAAAGTGTTTACTGCGCGGTACGAACCGGTTCCTTATATATAAAAAACAGACACGTTTCCTCTTTAAAGGGTTAAGGGGGATGGGGACGAAGCCAACACACTCTAGACGTTTTACTTTAAAATTGGAACACACCAAAGATTACTTTCTGTCAGCACGTGAACTATATCATGTATAAGACGAACTGTATTGTAAAACGGTAATGATTGGCGACACGGCTTAAGCACTTCATTTAACTCAAGTTCTTCCTTCAGGAAACATTATTTCTACCGCTGCAGTAACCTGCTTTATTATGCGCCCCCCAGTCCCTGTCTGTTACTGCATGACGCAGATTACTCGTAAAATGTCTGCTATTAAATTCTCGAATATAATCAAACGCTCCAAGAGAGAGACAACCCTTATAACAAGAACAGAGTACTATACCAGTCGAGTTTATTCCCCTGGCAAACACAACTCTTGCCTACTTAGGCAAAATATCGCAATCTCGCAGCTGAACAGGAGGAAAAACAACAGCCAGAATGGGTCTGAGATTCATGAGATACTGAGATACGGCAGCTTTGTTTGGGGACGCGCCTCTAATATAATGACGTCAATAAGGCATTATACTGCTTGCATTTAGCTGTAGATAGATGGATTCATTTCGAACCACATTTCATCGTTTTAAAGTCAATACAAGTGTTAATAAGCTAGCTGATAGGATAACGTCTCCCTGTAAGGTGTAAACAATATACAGCAGTCTACAGTATGTTAACAAAGACCGTAACATATCTCATGACCATACAAAGAGACTCGGTCATTAAGTCTTCCGGTATACTAAACTTCCTTTAGTAATGCCGTTACAGTTTACTGGCAAGTTCATTTATTACTTTATTCATGTACAGTCGAACTCGGTTATAACGTCATGAGAGGGACTGAATATTTTGTGTCGTTATAAACGAGTGTTGTTATAACCCAGGAATATAATGTTATGGTTAACAATGAGGAATTAATTGGTACCGCATGATATCTGACGTTATAGGCGAGGTGTCGCATAAACCGATGTCGTTATAACCGAGTTCCACTGTATTTAGTAACGACTATACTATGTATTAAGTATTCTTACAGTTAACGTTACCGTAAAATAATAATTTTACCGCGTCTAATTGAAGATACACACGGACGTTTCGAGGAATAAAGTGGGTTGATTATACAGGTTGGCGTTACCCGTACTAAGTATACAAACGAAATCTGCGGGTTGCATAATCAGCAGGGAGAACCATACTTTTTCTTCTTCGCGGCGTCCGGCCTATTTCTGGGCCTAGTGGCACTCTATTGAATGTGAATCGGAGACTTTCGCTGCGGGGTGGGGGGGGGGACTGCAGGCGTATAAAGCTGACCATTCACCCCCCCAGCGGGTCGCAATAATTGTGAGTACAGTAAGTGACGCTCCCGATGTCCCCAAGAGACCTAATGCCTGGGGGTTTAGCTGGGCCACCCTGTCTCCCGGGGCCATAAACAGGGACACCTGATCCTCCAGGTTTGGTGTTCGGCGACGGACAGCCCTGTACCCGTAAAATATCACAAGTCTCGAAAACTGAAAACAAAAGGCCAAGGCCCGATAGTGGGCTCTTTCACTGCCCCCCCCCCACACCCACACACTATCTAGTGGCTGCGGTTAAGAATGAATGGAGCTACACCTACATTCCCCTGTGTGGCATGGTAAGCAAGTAAGGAAACCGACACCTTAAAAACAGCAAAAAGAGTAACCAATGGTATCGCACTCTGAAGATGAAGGCAGCAGGTTCCAAAGAAACTGTCCGACTATGTCTCTTCAACAGGCTACGCTGAAAGTTCGGCACAGCCACGAAGAAAAGAAAAGTCGAAACATAGTACAGACAGCTGACACGCGCCTCGTGTTACTAGCATACTAATTCTTTCGGCAAATCCACTTCGCCATCTTCCACAATGTAGCATAAGGGAAAAGAAATTCAAAGGCGGATTTTGCATAAACACAGAAGAAGTCTGTTCATGTGTTAACAGCTTTCTTGGGATTAGGGTTTTGGTGCAAGAAAACACCAAGAAGGAAACATATATATATATATATGTATATATGTAATCAAGGAAGAAATAATGCTGAGACGAAAGAGTGGGAGCCAGACGAAAGAGAGTAAATGGTAAAAAGCAGACACTGTGGAATGTAGCAGCTGTAGGCTACATTGCAACAACTGGTATGAATAAAAACGAACTGAAAACAGCAGAGAAACGTTTCGCGATTGCTGGATAAATGAAGACACCAACACCAACAATCTATTTTTCTACTTCAGCGCCTCTCGAAAGTGAAGTTTCGCACTTCAGTTACAGCAGAACGCTGAGCTGCAGGCTGATAAAGATTAATGTATTGAAGGGTTCATTTTTGTACAGCAAGTGTAGTTTATATACAATTAAGGGGGCATAATAAAAGGCATATGTGTATGAAAGTCAAATTATGCCCACATTATACATATTCATGCTTCGTCGTTAGACAGGCCAAGTAACCTTGAAAACAAAAAAATGATTCTTTTTTTAAGGCATAAAATTAAGTGCACTGATGCGGTGTCCACATTCCAAAGAACTTAAAAACAAACACCAACAAAAATTATATATATATATATATATATATTGTAGACCCTATAATGAACGGCGTAAAGGGGACAGTGGGTGGTCCGATAACGCCGATCGCCCGGTAAATCCGAATTATATATATACAGCACAAACGTAGCCAAAAGAGTAATAGAGCACTCTACAGATAACACTAATAAATACTCTTTTTTTCCTTGGTGCAACAACCCTTAATGGGCCAGGGCCTCCTAAATATCGAGGCTTCACGACCACACTCAGACACACACCACACTCGGTAGGACTCCTCTGGACGAGTGATCAGCCCGACACTAAGGTGACCTGATAACACACAACACTCACAAGAGACAGACAGCCATGCCCTCGGTGGGATTCGAACCCGCAATCCTAGCAAGCGTTCGGCAGCAAACCCACACCTTAGACCGCGCGGCCACTGGGATCGACGCATAACACACACATATAATTAACCCTGTAGTGCCTGTGTATAAATAATTAAGGACAGAAGCAAGTGTCGGTACTTATACAGAGTTCACATATTCCCACTGCGGATCAAAATTTCGGAACCAAAAAATTTAGTTCTTTACAAGTATTTCCGAAATCCGTATGTAAGTGTTCCGCTCATAAAAGGGTCTACAGTACATGTACGTGTGTGTTGGTGTGTTATATCAAATATAATCTAGTAGTGTATATAACAAGTCAATATAAGATCTGTGTAAATAACACGTCACAGGCGTAATCATCCTACCTATTAACTTTTAAAGCCTAGCAGTAACTTTACGTACCACCAGGTTTAACATTAAAAAATTCTACGTGGTGCCCACATTGCGTTTATGTGTTTTGTACGGATCTCAGAACAAACAGCAACTTTTGCCTTATAAAACATTAAGAGACTGGTTTTTATAACTGAAGTGGAGAGTGTTTACAGCGCGGTACGCACTGAGTCCTTATATAAAACAGATAAGCTTCGTCTTTAAAGGGTTAAAAAATTCTACGTGGTGCCCACATTGCATTTATGTGTTTTGTACGGATCTGAGAACAAACAGCAACTTTTGCCTTATAAAACATTAAGAGACTGGTTTTTATAACTGAAGTGGAGAGTGTTTACAGCGCGGTACGCACTGAGTCCTTATATAAAACAGATACGCTTCGTCTTTAAAGGGTTAAAAAATTCTACGTGGTGCCCACATTGCATTTATGTGTTTTGTACGGATCTCAGAACAAACAGCAACTTTTGCCTTATAAAACATTAAGAGACTGGTTTTTATAGCCGAAGTGGAGAGTGTTTACAGCGCGGTACGCACTGAGTCCTTATATAAAACAGATACGCTTCGTCTTTAAAGGGTTAAATAACTCAGCCGAATGCATTAAAATACAAAGAAAAACTGAACACAGAGTATACGGAATATCAATGCAAGTGCACTGATAAGCCAGACCCCGTAAGCGACATATCATTCGCCGCCGAAAGCAGAAACGGGCCAAGACAGCCGCTACCAAATCTGAAGTATTACTGTTACACAATGTGAGACAGGAAGCGGAGGCGAACCGTAAGGGAGTTCCAGAACATTCGCTTGTTCTTCAGCTTAGCTAAGGGGAATCTCTTCTCCCTTCCTTGCGGCAATAAATTTACTTCGCGTTTTTCTTCTGCGTCAGGCGGATTTTTATGGATTAGCAAATTAGTCCTGCACGACTGGAAAAGAGGACCCCTTCAGGTTCTTCGATGGCATTTTTATTTAAGAACCCATGCTTCCTGCTTCGATGGGGCGTGGGCTATAATTTATCGGTGCTTCCGCTTAGCCTCTTGTGGTACAGGATTTCTAGAGTGGATGCAGACCGACCAGAAGCTTTGCAAATACACAGAAATAAATCACTTATTTCACAATGTGCCAGGTAGGAGTTACTTTGGCCGATACTGCTACCCTCTTGGAGCCATGGAAGTTTTCATCTCGGTTGTTCACGCTTTTTAGACACTTTAGAGGCTACAATTAAAACAAAGCAGTCAACTTGTCACAAAGGTAACGGAATTATAAGACCCTTTTTCGTCCTTTCTACTTTAACATTACAGGACGCACAGCAAGCTCCCGTTCAGACTAATGGAAATGACAAACGGAGCGATCTGAATCACGGCCTCGCACGGTAATTGTGACGTCACTCATGATAGGCCATCCTGTCTGTTTCGCTACTTCGTTTCTGAAAAAAAAAGTATAACAGGTTTTTCCGTTTTCCCACCTTCTCCACAATTCGCCAGTTAGGGTTACCATGTTCCCCGCTCATTCAACGACACGTTTAGTAACGGGTATGTCCGATTTTCAAATACAGAACCGACAGTGTTGTCCAGTGGAGGAGATGGACTGAAATATATGGCTGCACAGTGTATTGTATCGGTTACAGTGTAAAGTAGGGGGCACAGTGTAAAGTTGGGGTGAGAATGAAATATAGGGATGTACGGTATAATAAGGGGGTACAGAGTAAATTAGGGGCTTATAGTGTCATGTAGGGGTGAGAATAAAACACAGGGATGTACAGTGTAATACAGGAGCTAGAGTGTAATGTAGGGGTCAGAATAAAATACAGGGATGTACAGTATAATGTAGGGGGTACAGTGTAAAGCAGGGGTGTAGAGTCATGAAAGGGGTTAGAGTGAAATATGTAGCTGTAGTGTAATGTAGGGGTGAAATGTAAAGCATAGACTTACAGTGTAACGTAGGGGCTTACCGTGTAAGGCAGGGGTGAGAATAAAATACAGGGATGTACAAAGTAATGAAGGGGGTACGATGTAAAGCAGGGGCTTATGGAATAAGGAAGGAGTCAGAGTGAAATATACGGGTATAAAGCGTCATACAGGGGGCGTGTAGTGTAATGTAAGGGTAAAGTGTACTGTAGGAGCGTACAGTGGCGCAGCGTAGGAAGATAGCTCGCTTCTGCGCCCCCTTCAAAGCGTACACCGGAGAACGGGCACGCAAAACTGCAGTGGACAGGTTACAAGGACCACGCTACCTGAGCAGGGATGATCATGGTCGAAGAATTAGGGCCAGGCAACAAAGAACAGATGTCGGCACATATTCCTTTGCAAATAGGACCCTCACACTCTGGAAGCAACTGCCTGCAGAAGCGCTATCGACTTTCCCCTGTAAACCAGGAGCAGGGTTAGGAAAGTAATTATTAGTGAGGTGAAGTGACGGGAATCGAAGTGTGATGATGAAGCGTCTAAAAGTGGAGTGAAGAGAAGTGGGGTGTGAAGTGAAGTGAAGTGCAGTTCTTGTGTGAAATGTGTTTATTATCACTGATTTATAGTTACGTAATTCGGATGTGGGTTTCCGTACTGTACGTTGTCTTATTGTTTTGTATAACTGTCTCATGGTTCCGTTTAGCTAAATTATCGGCTTTATGTCTCTCTGTTATGTTGAAAACACTCGTTTTATGTTGTTGTTATTCGTTTTGTGATTGTTTTATTCTTTGTATGTTTTACTGTCTATTTTGTGTGTTTGTGTTTTTGTATTGTTTTGTGTACTGTTTCTTCTTATGTACATAGATGTTTCTTTTCTATTCGTGTATAGTGTATGGATCACTGCCACAGGGTGAAAACCCAACTGCAGTTAATAAATATCGTACCATATCACACCATATATCACAGGCGTATACTCAACAGCCCCATAAGTAAATTTTATATTTTAATGGGAAACATAAACCAGCCTTTACGATAGCTGTTTGAGAGAATGCCTGGAAACTGAAGCACCATTTTCGTAAGTAAAACTAATTCGTCGGTAGACGTAACTCGTTATAACTGACGTAAAGCTAGCGAGCCGATAAATGACGAAACGTTCTCAACGTATGCCACAGCGCCTTCTTTCGTTTGCAGAAGGAAACCCAGTCTCATATAGAATAGATTGGCAGTTCTAGGTCGGGGGTCACGAAGGGCAATAAATTCACGGAGCATATCCGTGGGTAGGATTCCATCTTTGGCGGAGCTTTTCTACGCACTGATTTGAGTCCATAGCTCAGGTCTCATCTTTTTGCCGCGATGATCATGGAAACGACGACGGATGATGTGCCAAGCCGCGTGCAGTGGTCAAAATTTATGTAAGCTACAGATAGAAATTCTCCTGGTGACTTCAGGCTGTTACCAAGGACTTCCATCAAGAGAGCTGTGTTCAAAAAGTAGGCGTACACTTTAAGGATTGAAGCCATTCACTTAGTGTTCAGTTGTCTAGATCCGAAATTTTGCTTGCAACTTATAGACTGCCCTACCTACCTACCTACCTACCTACCTACCTACCTACCTACCTACATACCTACCCACCCACCTACCTACCTACATACCTACCCACCCACCCACCTACCTACCCACCAACTCACCTACCTACCTACCTACCTACATACATACATACGTACATACATACTACCCACCCACCCACCCACCTACCTGCCTACCCACCCACTCACCCACCCACCTACCTACCTGACTACCTACCCACCCACTCACCCACCCACCTACATACTTATCCACCCACCCACCTACCTACCTACCTACCCACCTATCTACCCACCAACTCACCCACCTACCCACCCACTCACCCACCTACCCACCCACCCACCCACCTACCTACCTACCTACCTACCTACCTACATACCTACTACCCACCTACTCACCCACCTACCCACCCACCTACCTACCTACCTACCTACCTACCTACCTACCTAACTAGCACTATGCAGTAGAGTTCTTCTTGAAAAGCTGACACTTCCTCAGCCAGTCAAGAAAATTCCCGCACTTTATGGAACCCGGATGGAAGGACGAGGCAGTACTGCCTCCTCCTTCCACATGCAAGCAGTCGCCAAAACATAGTATTCCAGGCATTCATTACAGAAGAAATCGCCAACACCTTAACTGATCGATTCTTGTGTCTTTTTAATACGTATGTGTGTGTGTGTGTGTGTGTGTGTGTGTGTGGATGTATTGCAAGTTTAGTTTTGTGAAACGGTACTTTGATATGAATCCCTCATGATGATCGCAGGAGGGATCGAAACACGTAGCACTGATTAACAAGATACAGTAATACAAAATATTTGGAAACAATAGAGTGCATTTTGTTGGGCTAAACATTGCAAGAAATGTGAAATTAAGAAAACAATGCAGTGCAGAACTCTTCCAAGAATACACCGGCTAGACAAACACAGCAGACTTAGGCCTAACGTACGGTACTACGGAGGCTGCACACAGACAGGGCATGTCCACTGCACTAGGCACAACACACAGACAATGCACATGTTTCCCTCAGACGAACACAGCATGTCCATTGCACGATACAGAACACGGGACAGGATCACAAAGACAGCATGTGTTCCCTATAACCACACCAGACATGTGCATCACTCTCTGACCACTGCGCATCAGGACAGACCACAGACAAGAAATCAGTGTCAAACGTGGTCGGCAGCGACTACGATAAAAGACAACCCATACCGCGCAGTAAACACACCCCGTTTCGGTTATAAAAACCAGTCAGTTAATGCTGTGTAGGGAAATAATCGCTGTTTGTTCTGAGATCCACACAAAACACATAAATACACTGTGTGGGCAGAACGTGGCATTTAAAGACCCACTGCGTACCGCGCAGTAAACACTCCGTCTCGGTTATAAAAACCAGTCAGTTAATGCTGTATAGGAAAATAATCGCTGTTTGTTCCGAGATCCACATAAAATACATAAATACACTGTGTGGGTAGAACGTAGAATTATATTTAAAGTTTCAGTCCGCACCGCGGAAAAAACACACTCCGTCTCGGTTATAAAAACCAGCCAGTTAATGCTGTATAGGGAAATAATCGCTGTTTGTTCTGAGATCCACACAAAACACATAAATACACTGTGTGGGCAGAACGTAGAATTACTGAATGTTAAAGCTGGCGATACATACAGTAACCACTGGGCTTTTGAGGGTTATAGTCACACTGTTCAGAAAAGTGCTTCTTGAATTGACATCTGTTTGTCCTTGGAAAAATGCCAAACAAATAAACTTCAGAATTTCTAACGCCGTAATATTCTGGGGTGTCATGGTCATGTTGGTTGGTAAATATGTTCTATGTTTCGGTGGAACCTGCCGCCTGCTTCTACAGGGTATAACAGTTGATACCTACCGAACAAACTACATGACGCCACACGCCACAAGACCGTAATCTTAAAAGTCGCTACTCACTCAACTCTTCCTCTGTACTCACAAAACAGCATCATTACAGCGCGTAAAGCTTCCCACTGTAAAGGGAGCAGTCGCACAGTGATACCCGCAACACACAGTGCATAAATTAATTAATTCCTAGAACAATAATACCAGCAGCAGCAGCAACAACAACAACAACAATAAAACAATCCAAAAACGAAACAGATTACCAATTATTTTTGTTTCAACATCAATTAAAATTCTCTCTTAACTTTCTATCTAATAAAGTGTAAATTTAATATTTTTCGAATACGTCTGCCTGTTATCTAAGAAGTAAAATTTCAGACCCTTGTAGAGAGAGCTTCCCCCCCCCCCCCCAAATCGGAAACACTGAGGCATGCCACATTAGTAACGCCGATGGCTCGAAAATAAAAATTCAAAACGGATGGGGAACGGCCTGCAGCGGCATGCTGTTCAACCCATATACTTATCACCTCATAAACAACTTCTCTGAAGTAGACAACACAATACAGAAATTTCGTCGCATTTACGTATACTTCAAGAAGACGCTGTACTTCCAAAGATCATATTTATATCCATTATTTGATTATAAGTTTACTCTGTACCTTTGTCTCTTTACAATAACAAGCACGAGAAACAATGCCGTGTGCTCTATTTCAGTCAAAGCTAAATGCCGTCACTGAACAAAGGATCATAACAGATCTAATGTACGTCTTTTACAAAGCTACGACTCTCAAACAAAACATTTACGGCCCAATAAACACGTTAATAACATTCCTAACTGTTAGACTTATCTGTAAGGTTCGGTGTTTCCAATTTTGAAAACGACGAACAGGCGACATCTGCGTTCTTCAGGGATATTACGCAACGTAGAGCGGTAATCATGTACCGACGTTTGGGCGCAACCTATCCGTCCCATTTTCAAGGGTCAAGAAGTCTTCTCGGACTTCTTGACCCTTGCTGTTCATACAACAATAAGCGTACGAAATATGGGCCGTAAAAAACAGAACGTCTCGTTTACCGCGACCCTGAGCACAACAGCGTCACGTGGATGACTCGGTGGATGTAAGTTATCTATGCGATAAAACTGCCGTACTCAGAGACACAATAAAAGGGACACCCTGTATTATAGGCCATTAACCGAACACATGCAGCCTCCCTGAAAACCTTGTACACATCGTCCACTTTCATTTAAAGTCTGAATAACCGAATTTATCGAAAACCACAGCTTCATGCCTCCTTAACCTTTTAAAGCCTAGCGGTAACTTTACGTACCACCAGGTTTAACATTAAAAAATTCTACGTGGTGCCCACATTGCGTTTATGTGTTTTGTACGGATCTCAGAACAAACAGCAACTTTTGCCTTATAAAACATTAAGAGACTGGTTTTTATAACCGAAGTGGAGAGTGTTTACAGCGCGGTACGCACTGAGTCCTTATATAAAACAGATACGCTTAATTCACACAGTTCTCAATTAGAAGCAATATGAAAACCCCATTAACTAGATGGTTAATAATAATGCTTAAATAATGGCGTACGAACCCTAAAAGCGTTAAGAAAATTTGTAAAGAAGTCATGAACAACACACTTTCAGCTCACAGCCACACAAAACCTGAATCGGCATATACGGACGGAGAAATTGGGTGCAAATACAGGGCAATCTTTTGGACAGACTATACGGTAACAGGTGCACGAATCATACTACTGTACAGATCTGCCATCAGGGCAAATTGTTTGCCTGTTATTTTTCGATCCCCGACAACTGCGAAAACATTTCCATTCCAAATAATACTAGTCCATGGCAATTCACATGCAATAAAATTTAAAGATAATAAGACAAGGTTTTTACTATTTATTCACACGGCAATGTATAAAAGCGTACTGTGTCCCCTTGTTATAACTTCATTGCTGCCTGTTTCGCGTTGTGTATTCGTATTTTGTCATTAACCCTTTAAAGGCGAAGGGTATCCGTTTTATATAAGGATTCAGTGCGTACCGCGCTGTAAACACTCCCCACTTCGGTTATAAAAACCAGTCTCTTAATGTTTTATGAGGCAAAAGTTGCTGTTTGTTCTGAGATCCGTACAAAACACATAAACGCAATGTGGGCACCACGTAGAATTTTTTAATGTTAAACCTGGTGGTACGTAAAGTTACCGCTAGGCTTTAAAAGGTTAAACAGTAATATACAACCGCATTGTGGGGGTTATCTATAAATCCATAAATCAACATATCCAGCACAGAAAGCAAATAAATTAACCAACGACAATATGGCACAAATATTTACAGACAAACAATCCAGTTTTACAGATATTAGGTTTGCAGCTTTCATGCGGCTTCGAAAGGAAACGTTCTGTAACCGTCACAGGGCACCCCTACAAACTAAACCAGGTGACTTCTACATACTTCTATACAAAGAAAAGAAATTTTATTACAGTTTCCGTCCTTTCTATTGCCTGTCTCTTTCTTTCTTCCCGGTGCAAATTTCAGTGGCTGCAGCAGCTACGTCACCCTACACATAAATTACGTTAATCATGGGAAGATAATCGGCTTGCTTTCCAGATTACCTACAAAAATGCGTACACAAATTTGGAGGGAAACCCTGTTATAAAGAGAGAGATTGGGAGACCTTACTGGAGATTAAAGTCTTCTGGGATATAATAGTGTGTCATTAGTTCAGCGCTACCCGACATTTCGGCGGATCGAAAACTGTTTCACTTTGAAGACGAAGGTACCACCATCCTTAGAAATGTTGAGAACCACACACATTCTACGACACCGTCACAACTGAGAAGACTTCAATAGGCACCTGGCGAGATATTAGAAAGAAATAAATAAAATAAAGAAATCATATGATTAAACAAATCACCGTTTTCAATGTACAGTCCAACCCCTTTATAACGACATCGGTTTGTACGACACCTCGTCTATAGCATCAGATATTCTGTGGCACCAGTTAACTCCTCACTGTTAACCATAACATTATACTACTCTGTTATAACAACATTCGTATATAATGACACATAATATTCAGTCCCTTTCATGATGTTATAATCGAGTTGGACTGTGCCTCCTTACTCAATGCGACGTCCAGGTTTACGTAAGTTGTTCTCTGTTATTTCGATTAATATGTGGCTCAAGAAAAATTACAATCGCCAGGTGTGCCTAATCGCAAACAGCTGCACGCGCCGAGATTCTGTAAATATGGTTCCTATTAATAATACTGTTATGACTAGTGTTACATTCATACGAAGTTTACCACAGAAAAAAAATCCCCTCAGGAACGCATTTCCCGTATTGAAAATCAGATTATGTAACACAAACCAGTACACGTGTTTTGGCATCAAGCGACGCTTTCCAGGAAAAACACTAATACACAAATCAGGTTAAATTCACAGCTAGAGCAACAGAACAAATACGAATTTCATTCGCATACGATTCCGCTGAAAACGAAGACATATAAAGGCGGCCTATCCATATTCAGGGAGACAATTACTGCTTTAAGGCACAATGCGTCTGTTAACTTCCCTTCTTCTACCAGATCTCTAAATGGGAGGGCTGCTATACATCTCGAAAAGCTTACCGTCCTTTGTCAGGTCCTGTCCTTATTTCCTTATTCTGAACTCGCTAGGGCTGATTTAATATCAGCAAATTTAATACGTTTTCGGATGCGTTATTGAACAAAGCACCAAAGAATAAACGGAAATTCCATGTTCCATTCATTCATCGGAGGAAAACTTTCACTATAGCTGAGGACGATGAAAGTATAATGAAATGCGATGATGTGGTGGTGATTTCTCTTTGGTTTCTCATTACGTACTTTGAGGCTGGACGGCAGGGATATAGTTCACTGCATCGTAAGCACCGAACGATTACAACGATATCTGTGGCTAGTACAGTTTATGCTTCCAGCTGAATGTACTAACGTTAAAAGTTCAGAGTACAATTACGACGCGCAAGTTCCAGAAATTATATCAGTCACTACAGAAACCACAAAATCAGTGAAACACAAAACTACTTTATTGTCAGCATAGTTAGTTCAAGAAATGTTTATATGTTTCAGCCAAAAGGTCATCTTCAAATGACGTCAATTAAAATGCATCCAGTAAGGTATGAAAAAATTGAAAAGAGACTCTCTCTTATACAAACTATTTCATGAGAGATTAGCTGGATGTAGCGCACCCCTGCACCTCTTTGAGAAGTTGTATGTACATAATCAGGCATTATATTACTATACTGGTACCAGTAGTTTAAGAACTTAATATAATGCTTGTTAATACACTAAAATCTGCGACATCCGGTATTGGATTATCCGGAAAGCTTTATTAACCGGAAAATTGACAAAGACTCCCACAATGTTTAAATATACAATTAAATGTGGGTGTTCTTTTTCACATTACGTGTGCATCTTGTTACATAAGTAATGGCGAAAAGGACTAAAAAGTGCAGCATGGAAAACAGGACAGGATATCAGGTGACAAGTTAAATGGTTAGGTCAGTCTATGAGGTTGCTATGTACACCAAGATACATAATAAGTATTATGTTCTGATATCCGGAAACTTGCGATATCCGGCAAACCTTTGGTCCCGGGGGTGCCGGATATCACAGATTTTACTGTATACATAGAAATACTCAACGAAATACAGGGATACACTAATTCGAACTAAACTGTATTGTATTCCTTTATGTAATACAGAGACCCTTCTCGGTATTATCATACCTTACTTGATGCATTTTATATTGACTTCGCTTGAAGATGGACCTTTGATTGAAACATTTTGAGATTTCTTGCAACTAACTTAGCTTACAATAAAGTGCTTGCGTTTGACTGATTTTGTGGTTTTTATATTGAACTGTATAACAGAAGGGAAATGTCCTGTACAAATATTACATCAATCAAGTATCAGAGAATTATTTACCTGGGTTTCCTTAGTCCCTCTACGTAATTACTGAGAAAGTAGCTAAAACCATCAAAGCCGAGTGGTTAGCATATATACCAAGAGGTGTTACAGTCGGGACACCTACATTCTGCCCAAAAAGTGCAATTAAGTGTATTGTAAGATGCACCAAAACACGGAGATTATTTATAGACACAGAATCAATCCACTGGTTTTAAAATAGAAACAGTGTATAAGGAACAGAAATAAGTAAATACACAAATAAGCACATTTACAAGCAAATGAACAAATAATTAAAAACAAAGAAATAAAAATGGAGTGAAATCAACAAATAAATACACGCACAAAAAACAAACAATAAATAATAAAAACATACAAATAAATAAACAAATTACTGTCTAACCTAACCCACTCTGGACTAAACAAAACCTACATTATCCTCAACTTAACCTGACCACAGTAACATAACTTAACCCCACCCATCCCAATTCAGCCTAACCTTACACAACCCAGTCTAACCAAGCATAACCTCAAGTAATAATAAATCAATAAATAAAAAACAAAAACATATGTAGAAGTAAATAAATATAAATAAATAAGTAAAACCAGTATCAGTACGAACCCCAAATCCAATTCACACTCCCCGTGCAAATATAGGCCTAATGCATGATACGCCTACTAACAGGGAACTGCGCGTAGAAAGATAGGCCGGGAACTTGCAAAGCTAATGACACTACAGCCAGCGATAAGCCCCGAGTAATGCCCACCATTATGACATCGATCACGTGATCTACCATTTGTTTCTCTGTGCTGCTTCCCTCCTTCTTATTTTTTCAAGTGGAACCAAAGTTATCTATCATAGAACAAAATGGAAGGAAAAGAAGCTACAGTCAAGCATTATTCACGTAATAAAGGGTTTTTCTTGTCCCCCATTCAACTGCAATCACAACTTAACCTTATATATATATGGCAGCACACCAACTCCCTGCGGTCCGTTTTTCTCTATTTATACTGCATTGTGTCAGTAATAAAACTTTCTTGTAAGAAAAATACTTCGCTCTCGGAACAAAATCTCTCTTTTATGACGTAACAGCACGCACCACGGTTTCGGATGCTTGAATATTCAATAATACTTGTGGATGAAAGGCACTGAGTCTCTTACAGACGAAAATACACAGTATATGACAGTTATGGGATACACACAGCGGTCTTCTGGAGTAATCCGCCATGTTGATTAGTAGTTTCCGGTGTTTCTAAACGTCTTGCGGCCTCTGTCTTCAGAGTCCAATGAGTTCAAGCGCTACTAAACAGCTACAGACGTTTCGAAGGAAATGTTTGTAAGAAATAAGCTTCAGGATCTACGAATACAAATACTCATACCAGGAAACGGAGGCTACAAACTCCTCCGAAAAGATGGGTTTCTTTACCAATGGACACGAAGTCACATTCTAAAGAAGTGACTTTTGAAAGTAAGTACGTTTTCTGCAAGCAACGCTCATTAATAATAATGGGAGCTCTACACCGTAGCTGAGAGCAACACATCGCATTCGTGGAAACAATGTACGCTAACTGTACGCTAACTGAAAATTCACGACTCCATTTTCAAACTAACCCTTTAAAGACGAAGCGCATCTGTTTTATATAAGGACTCAGTGCGTACCGCGCTGTAAACACTCTCCACCTCGGTTATAAAAACCAATCTCTTAATGTTTTATAAGGAAAAAGTTGCTGTTTGTTCTGAGATCCGTACAGAACACATAAATGCAATGTGGGCACCATGTAGAATTTTTTAACCCTTTAAAGACGAAGCGTATCTGTTTTATATAAGGACTCAGTGCGTACCGCGCTGTAAACACTCTCCACTTCGGTTATAAAAACCAGTCTCTTAATGTTTTATAAGGCAAAAGTTGCTGTTTCTTCTGAGATCCGTACAAAACACATAAACGCAATGTGGGCACCACGTAGAATATTTTAATGTTAAACCTGGCGGTACGTAAAGTTACCGCTAGGCTTTAAACGGTTAAGAGAGATTTGCTAATAAAGTGAAAACACCTTATAAGCTTGGCAACATGGAAGGTGACCAACATGACGCGCCCTAACTGTAGCTACAGGCGATTATACAGTTCGGCACTCGGCCGGCGTCTTCGACATCCTGACGCATTCCTCTCGTCTTCCTCACTGGCTCAGGGTTAAAGCGAGGATCAAGATTTAAGCACATCAAGAACGTTTCCCATCTAATCCGTCCTTACTTTCTATTCATAATCACTGTTTATGTTATTCAACTCTATATACACAGCCTAACTTCTGCAGTTGAGACATCAGTGAATTTTCTCACCACCACCACGTTTGTCTTTGGCATTTTACAAAAATTATAGTACAAAAGAATGCACGCTTTTCGAATGTCCATCGCCATGCTTGACTTCACGACCATAATGTAAGAAACGCTAAGATTCGTCATGCGCACCATGTTCTTATTACTAACTCTAAAGGTAAAGATAAAGGTGTCCCTATCGATGGCATTAAGACATACAACCCATGTGTCTTAATGCCATCGACAGCGACACCTTTATCTTTGGAGGTACGAGTCCACTCATTTTTAACCCCGGTACTAAGCAAGAACATCAATGGTAAAATCCACGCTCCGGCCGCTTTACCGTCGCCAGAAGAACCCTCAGTACCTATACAACAGGCTTGGTGAGCCCCAGAACCAGACTGGACGCTTTGGTAAAGAGAAAAATTTATTTCCGCTGTCAGGAATCGAACCGTGAACTCTCACACGTACAGCCCGCAGCCTAATCTTATGGCTACTAGGCTACTGCGCGTCTAACACTATCTGTAGAAAATTTTAAAAAATATATTGTTTGGGTAGACTGCAAAGGCACAACGTTCAAAACAAGTTTCGTGAAAATCTGTCACCTGGTTCGAAAGTTACAAACAAGACACACTCACGCACACACAACGATGATGTCGTAACTCTATGTTATGTCGTTAAGGAAGAAGCATAGATTAACAAGGTTAATGAGGAAGCAAGCGACAGACATATACAGGACCTCACAGAACTACTGTAGTTTGACATCTATACGAGTAAGTGGCTGGGTTGCTCGTAACTACGACTGCACAACAACATCGACCAAGTCGTGCAGTGACGCCGAGCACTACCTTTTTAGTAAATGCAAAGTCAAAATAGCAAAAAGAAAAGAAAACCGTTCTTTATGCGAAGGCACACAGTTCCGAAACTACTCTGCAGCACCATGACCACATTTACACTCAGCGTTTTTAATTAACACAACAGAATCGATCATAATTTAACCTCAGCAACTACACTAACGTATCCATTAATTTGTATTTTATTTATAGCCATTTCTACTGTCCTCAGACGAAATGATTTCGGCCACATACTGTAAAAACAATCGTGCACTGGAGCAATTGGATTGACTGCGAAGAAATTATGTTAGATCTTCGCTCTTCTGGGGTTTTACGTAGCGCAGATTTGTAATTTGTTACCGACGTTTCCGGACAATCAATCTTGTTGGGCTGCTTGGTCCTAGAACACGGCACCGAAATGTTTTCCCGAAATGTCGGTAGCTACCACTCTACGGTGCGTGAAAAGTCCAGAACAGCGAAGATCTCATTTATACCGCGGCGGAAGCCTAAAATCACGAATGCATATTGCTCATTATATTTATTTGTACTTCCTTTAATTTCGTTGTCAGCAGCTAACTGGAAATACATACGCCGAATGGTCCTATAATTGCAAGTAATGAGTCGGACAGATGTGTACGGCAGCCGTACTGACGTAGTTCACTACATTACCCCTGCACTTCTTTGGATAAACTGAAGAAAAAACTACAAACTTCAATCACGATAGTCTATGTCCTAGCAGAGATTCGAGCCGGGTGCCGCCCGCATAGAAGTCAAAGCGCCACTGCTTTGAACCAGGTTACTCGGTTCTCTTGTCATAAAAGAGCCTAACCTGGCCGTATCTAAAGCACAATAAATGTATAAACCAATGATCAGTACCTTGTTTCTTTGTGCAAGGGCGTCATCGTACATTTCTCAGAGCAACAGTACGTCACAAACGCATTTACCACCATCACACTCACGGAAAGTGATACCACTAAAAATGGCTTCCACTACCTACCGCCCGCGTCATATCGCGCCAACCACCGCAGCAGACAGTGAAGCACGCACACGAACTATTTCAAAAACAGTTGATGTCACTGTTCGTTATCACCACAATCACCAATTCACCTGGAACAAACTCTGTTTAATAACAACACAAACACAATTACTGCAAACATTAACAGACACGCGTCACTACACAAGCGACGAAGTTCAACCACAGCCAAGATGGCCAGCCGCGATCAACTTACAATTAGAAGTTACGGAGGGGAAGGGAGGGGACTACATGAATTACCCCTGTCGTTAAATTGATGAACTAACATTTCGACACGGAAAAGTCCTGCCCCACCACATACGGACTGCTTACAAACGGTTCCCTGCCTTTGCACGATGCTAGGACTTGACACAGCACGCAACGCGAGAGTATGTGCTGGCGTAACACAACGGCATTGATAATGCTGTACATTATTATTACCGGAATGCTACCAGGATCATTTTGGGTGTGACGTGTGACTCCTGCCCTCTCGATGGCGTGCCTGTACGTATGATATTATTCCATGGCAGTATTATAGAAATCAATAATTTTCGTTTTGCAAATAGTTTTTTTAACTATTGACGTCCTCAATATATATACCAGGTTTAACGTTCACAAATTCTACGTTCTACCCACACAGTGTATTTATGTGTTTTGTGTGGATNGTATTTATGTGTTTTGTGTGGATCTCAGAACAAACAGCGATTATTTCCCTATACAGCAATATATGGCCGGTTTTTACAACCGAGACGGTGTGTGTTTACTGCGCAGTACGGACTGTATGTTTAAATATAATTCAGGTTATTCTTAATTTTTAAAGGGTGAAGACATAACATAGGGACGATACGCACCTCTGTAACACCTATCATTTTTCTGCCACGGTAAATATTTATTGAAATATGCCCAAAAGGCGTGTTGGACTTTTAAGTATTATGGGCCATAAAACAAACTGAAGTGGATGAAAATCACACAGCATAATACCTGTGCAATAAAACTTCCCCATAAAATGTTTAATCAAAATCCGTCAGAGGACGAAACGATATACGTAACATTTAATCCAGGCCCAAGAGTAGGTCTGAAATTAACCTCAAAATGAATCACCAACACTTCGTAACGCCCACATAACATAAATGTAAAACAGAAATGTTAAAATTGAATTAGGTCAAAGCGCGCTTCAACACAAATTAGATTTACAGAGGATAATTATGTTCTTCACATGCTTTAACAGGCTATTTATGTATATAATAGTCTAAAGTTACAAACCATTAAAAATATCACTCGAAATGAATTAATATGAGTCAAGTTATCCACATGGTAACAACTTCGGCTAAATTTCAGGATTTGCATAAAATATACATCCACTGTAAACATAAAAAAATGTTTTCTTGTAGCTTATCTGATCATTAAGCTTTCTTGCATCAAACGGGACACATTTAATTTTAAACAGGAATTAAGTGTCAAATAGAGAGCCTATGGTTCTTCGTTTTCCAGATACATTCCATATTCCCTGCAATAAGAAAGTCGAATTCGAAAATCAAAGCTAGTTGTCGGGTTAATTAAAATGGTCACGTCTCAGAAAGCTGTTACAGATAAGCGTTTACCTGGTACCTTGCATTTCGCAGTTCGCATTAAGTGCCGAACGGTCTATTAAAGTACAGTACTGTGAACATTAAACAGTAATCCCTTTTCATCCTGACTATGCGTTTCTGCCTTCTGAGTCACCATCAGCGGTCCGCAGTACAGGCATATTGTGCACACGAACCTCCGATTATGCAATTTCCATTTACATCTTTACACAATGCACGACGCGATTTTACAAGATACTAGAAATTCCAACAACTTAAAACTGACATTATAGAACTTGGAATGTCATTTACGTCGAATATTGTTTAGTCACACTCTAGAACTCTTCTAGTTGCTACCCTTATCCTACTTAGATTCTCATTCATTTTGCACTTACCTACACTTCCATTCTACCAGTTAAAATCCACGGTGCTTCTTGCATGGTCTGAGTTACAGGTATACTTCTTTCTATGAACGCCATAAAGAAATATGGCGGAGTACAGGATTAGCTCAATATATTTTTAACCTCGGCAGCAGACAGTGACTGGCCAGCTTCACGCTCTTACAGCATTTATCCCCGGTAACAGATTCCCGTTACCCAACGACAGAAGACAGGGTCAGCCCCAGAGACGGTTTGAGCGGTTTGGAGAATCTGCGATCAGAGTAGACTTGCTGTTCTGCTCCAAATTTATTACAGTATTAATACATCAACACTTAGAGTCAGAAAGCAGCGGACATCACGTCACTTCGTGAAGCTGTATGATGTACAACTGCATATGTAGGTGATTTTGGGGGGAGAGGTGTAAAGATGGTGCTTCTTTCTGCAGAAACTAAAATAACCATCTGAAGTTTCCTGAAGTTACAGAAAGGCTAAACAAATCCCTAACTATAGTTTCCAGTCAACGATAGCGAAAATACCAACTATTGCTATATATCATTCCCACGGCTTCTTAAACACTTGGTCACGACTCACTGTACGTCCCGGACGATGGAACGTGACAGAAAAGCTGCAAGAACGGAAAACACTTAGGTCATAAAACAAACACGACACCATCCACAGAACCCAACGGGGAACGGAGAAGAAAGCAAAACCATGTAGCGTGTGATGGGTGTCGGTGTTATTGAATAGACAGCTGTGACGCGATCACGATTTATCTGATCCACCAATCGTATTAGATAATATTTTGTTGTAAAAAATAACAAAATATTATAAAAAAACAACTGTTAAAATAATTTACAATAAAAGAGGAAAAACAACATGAAAACTAGATATACAAACGGGGTGCGCTGTGGCCTTTGGGAATGTCATGCAACAGAAAAGCACGTGGTCAATACACAAAGCAGCTATTTAAAGGCCGCATTCAGTGAGCAAATTACTTTCGTGGTTAGCAAATTCAGGCGTAAAACAGTCACCACAGTTTTATTTACAGGAACATCCTTCTGTTAGCTTCATTCAGCGTTCGCTGACAGTCGATAATTAGATCGCTCCGTTTCACATTCAGGAGGCACCCGGTTTGAATCCCCCATCTGGAGTTTCTCACAGAGGTCATTAAAAGTTTTCTTGCTTTCCTTCACGCGAACACCGAGCGAATTACTTTAAAACAGGTCACCAAGTATACTCTCTGCATCTCTCCAGACACGCTCTAAATGAAGGAAGTTCAGCTAGTGGTTTTCTTTCTTCTTTCTGGGCAAAAACAACGAATACATATTCATACACAGGCCTCAAACCATTTCTCCAACGTCACCAAACTGATACATCACCGACCAAGTTACTTGTGCGGTAACATTCCGACTCACATCCGAAACGTCCCCGGTTCAAATCTCGGCCACATCGGTTACCCTAAACGGGAGACTTTGTTCTTTCCTTCAGCCTGTCCAGGTTTATTAACCTTTTAAAGCCTAGCAGTAACTTTACGTACCACCAGGTTTAACATTAAAAAATTCTACGTGGTGCCCACATTGCGTTTATGTGTTTCGTACGGATCTCAGAACAAACAGCAACTTTTGCCTTATAAAACATTAAGAGACTGGTTTTTATAACCGAAGTGGAGAGTGTTTACAGCGCGGTACGCACTGAGTCCTTATATAAAACAGATACGCTTCGTCTTTAAAGGGTTAATCCTGAACGTGGAGGTACGTTGGTGCAGAGGTTATGTTATAATCCTGTGCCACTTTAAAATGCCATTTGCCAGTTAAATTATGTGAAATTACGATTATGTCCCGCCAAATAGCAACGACGAGAACCTATCTTATGGTTACTGTCTAATGCGGCGTTTTACAGGAAGTTAGTATACTACGGTGCGCCTCGGACACACATCAGACGCGCAGCGCCGTGTGACAGTCCTTATGTGTACAGTTCACAAGTGTACTGCATCAGACCTGGGGCATGTACTTAGGCGGCGAGGTTATCCACTGCTAGCTTACGATACAGTACACGTGGTCTGTGAGGTGGATACAGAATGTTCAGAGGAAAATCTTACCTCCATAATCAGATGAGAGATGGATGCAGTATTTCCCTCCGTAAATTCTGTACCCTGTCATAACGGGCAAGTTCATTGTACCGTACCAGTCCTAATACACGGCGAGTGTTTTCCACTCAGCCAGAGACAGCCGCACAGAAAATAAGGGCTCGCCTTATAAGTGAGTCCTTACGTCAAAACCCCGTGACGTGTCACAGGCACCTTATTAAAAGGCTCATTTAGTACTGAGATTAAAGTTTCACTATTATTTAAAGCCGATTACGGTGGCCCCGCGGTCTAAGGCGTGGCTGTGCGGCAGCTCCCTTGCTGGGATTGTGGGTTCGAATCCCGCTGAAAGCACAAAGGTCTGTCTCTTGTATGTGTTACGTGGTGTCAGGTAGAGGTCTCTGCGTTGGGCTGATCACTCGTCCAGAGGAATCCTATCGAGTGTGGTGTGTCTGAGTGTGATCTCGAAACGTCAAAAATGAGGACGTCTAGGCCCGCTAGGACTGTCCAGCCGTAGAAGAAGAAGAAGAAGAAGAAGAAGAAGAAGAAGAAGAACAAGACGAAGAAGAACAACAAGACGAAGAAGAACAAGAAGAACAAGAACAAGAAGAACAAGAACAAGAACAAGAAGACGAAGAAGAACACGAAGAAGAACAAGAAGAAGAACAAGAAGAACAAGAAGAACAAGAACAAGAAGAACAAGAAGAAGAAGAACAAGAAGAAGAACAAGATGAAGAAGAAGAACAAGAAGACGAAGAAGAAGATCAAGAACAAGTTAAATTGTAGTACAATTTTATGAACTCATGTATGAACTCATCGGCCCTTGAAGAAGACACCACTACGTTTAGTCGAAATATCGGCATCTAATTATCCATTGGCGCAATGTTACATCCCAGAAAGACTAAACCAACTACGACGCTGCAATAACCTAAAAACTCGCAGCGCGTAAACAAGTTTAGATTTAGCAGGACATGATATAAAGACCGCCCCCCCCCCCCCCGGTCGCCCATTGGTCCTTTGCACTAAAGAGTCACTCAAGTGCGACATTAAACACAGGTTGCATAATGCATGGGAGACAGACAGACTAACGCAGGCAGCCTCGTGACTGCTGGTAATTTGATCAAGCATCGTCGCCTGCACATGACACGCACAGATGTCGCCCACGTACAGGCATGTCCAACACAAGTGTTCATCCTCAGGCACCTCACATCAATCGAAATCGATAAACAGTCCGACTGGTCATCACAAAGACAAAGTTCGTACCCTGACAGTGGAAACAGGCAAATCAATTCCTCCCATGGCGTCTACCATCTGCTGCAACCTAGCAGTAAAAATCTGAAAATATTTCTGCAATATATTTAAAAAAGGTGAAGTTCGCCCTATAACAGGCCATGAAGGTCCAGACGGGGAGAAGAGATATAGTTCTACTTTTTCTTTAACCTCGGCGATAGGTAGAGGTTGGTTGTCAACGCCACGCCTCCGGCCGCTTTACCCCCGGGAAAGAGACCCGGTACCCAGTGTACAGGAGGCTGGGTGGGCCCCAGGGCCGGTCTGGACGGGTGCGAAAAATCTCACCTCACCGGAATTCGATCCCCGGACCGTCCGGCCCGTAGACAGTCGCTATACCGACTGAGCTATCGCGGCCCACAATGTATTTTTCAGAAATTTAATTGAAGTATAAACTTAATCACTCCTCTAACACGAATACCGCGTGAACAAATATTCGGCAGTATCGCCTGCATTCCTCTTTCGTTCCCAAGAGTTCAGATTTGCATTTCCCAAGGTTCATGTATCCTGCACGCATTGTTTAACCTTTTAAAGCCTAGCGGTAACTTTACGTACCACCAGGTTTAACATTAAAAAATTCTACGTGGTGCCCACATTGCGTTTATGTGTTTTGTACGGATCTCAGAACAAACAGCAACTTTTGCCTTATATAACATTAAGAGACTGGTTTTTATAACCGAAGTGGAGAGTGTTTACAGCGCGGTACGCACTGAGTCCTTATATAAAACAGATACGTTCCGCCTCTGAAGGGTTAATGGTTCCCTCCGCCCCCCATTCCTCCCCCCCCCCCCCCCAGGTTGTGGTGGGCTAATTTGCCAACATTTGGGACAACACGTCCTACCCTGTTCCCTTCATACTTCCAGCCAGGTTCGCACAGTAAGTACACTGACCAGCCTATGAGCTGGATGATCCGCTATTCATATCCCGGTAGGGGCATGACATTTCTTCTCCCAAACGTCGAGACCGGCATTGGGCCCACCGAGACTCATATTCAATGAATACCGGGTTAATCCCTCGGGATAAAGCCGCCACTCACGTCCGTCTACAATGAAGGTTAAGAATGAGTGGAGCTATACCTCTACACCCCTATACGCCCTCATGGAATAGACAGGTACAATTTTAGCTTTAGTTTTTACTCTACTTTGGACAAAAAATTTTAATCTTTAAGGGGCCCTCAGTACGGACAGAGGTAAGCAAATTATGGGGGGGGGTGTGCAGAATTATAGAGGGGTGTAAACCGGTCGCCGTTACCGACAACCTCGCCAACTACTGCACTATATGACGTGTCGTCGCCCCTGTGCAGTGCGCCGGGCGATAAAGACTGACGTATGAACCCGACACAAGTTTCGATCGTGTCATGAAACAAAGCGGATAATTAAACGCGATAATAAAATCTGTTTGATTATAATTTCTACCTTATGGGGGATTCTTTGGCGTGCACAGCTGCAGGGAGACACGGCACGACACGACACGACACGACACGACACGACACGCAAACGTAAAACAGCGTGAGATATTCCCTCATACAAAATTGGTCACTGGTACGTCTTCGCCCGTCTTTAGGCGCGTTCACATAGCCCAGAAACACGACTTTTAGCTTCGGCCGGCCTGCCTGCCTGCCTGCCTGCCTGCCCACACGTATCAGCGCGGCTCCAACTGGACGGATTTCCGCGTAATTTCGTACTAGAGACTTCTATCACAAGCAGCAAAGAAAATCCAAATTTGATTAAAATCGGACACTTTCCATTAAGACCTAAGCACGTTTTATTGTTGCAGGCGACACTAAGTCACCACAAAAGGCGCCCTCTTTGAGTGAAACAGTATCAGACGCTTAGTCTACCCGCCCCTCCGTTCGTCCGTCCGTCCGTCTGTCCTCATGCAACAGAGGGGTTCCCACTGGAGAGATTTACATAAAATTTGATATCGGGGACGTCTATAAAAATGTGTCACGAAAATCCAAATTTGATTGAGGTTGGGGGGAAAAATACAGGGCACTCTACGTGAAGACCTAAAAATGTTATTGTCACCATTATTGCCAATCGAACTCCCTAAGAATCATCGAAGTCACTAATTTCACTAAAATCTAGGGATATTTTTATATGAAATTCTAATATAAAAGAGGAATTCCTATCACATGTTTATAGCACGCAACATGCACTAGCTGTAGCATCAAACAGTAACTTCCTTCGATAATTTGAAGGCATGGATCATAATAAGAGAGAACCACGAAAGTTTTTGAATGCACAGCCCGATTTATAATATAAATCAGCAGCATATACAATTTTGATAGCGGAATCAAATCTTATGTACGTTTTCATAATAAGACACTTGATTTAAAATGCAGGCAAATATAAACACCTTTATAATTCCCCGTGTAAATTAAATACGCCCTCCCTTAAGACAAACACATATGAATGAAACATGGTGCATTAATATTTAAGATGTGATTAACAAACAGTGTACTGTGATGTCTCGTATTGTATTGTAATCACACAAGGTACACGATTAATAATGAATCAATTTAAGACTCACTAAAATCTATTAAAATTTTAAAAAGGAAACAAACTACGTCTATTTCAAATTACAATACGAACATCTCACACTAAGAGCAGGCATCGTTCTGACAATATCAAGAATTCTAGGAACGATTCCAAGTCTAGCACAAATGTGGCACATTTTTGTCCGCTTTGAGACAATTATAATGACGACACGGATACACTGACTCTGCAACATTTTATAGTAATCCAACTCCGTCACATACAAGCACCTGATCTGAGAGTAAAGACAAAAATCTACAGCCTTAACAAGCGTTTGCTGCTTCCATTCTTTCCCGTCATGCGTCTCTTTCCCTAGCGGCAAAAGAACCCTTAGTCTATAAGCCCGTGAGAAACTTCCATACAATACTGTATTCAGGACGGAAATATGAAGTACAGCTTTACTGTTTCATTATACGAACTCAGATTTAATACAATTCGGTCTCGTTTATAAGTACCGGGCCAAATAAAGTAAGATTAGGCCCCGCCAGAGTTTCCCGTTAAGGCTTCTCTATGAACCTCACAAAGGACAGCGGAATGTGCAGCGCACTCATATACTGCCGCCGCGGAGTTAATACTCAAAAAGCAGCTGACATTTTCACGGTAGACGGACTTGCCACATGAGGCTTATCCATAAGTTTAAAGTTTTAATTTCAAGCGTTTGTGACAATTCAGAATATGATATGTGCTCATTGTATATATATATATATATATATATACACACACACACACACACACACACACACACACACACATATATATATATACACATACACGCACATATATGTGTTTTATGAAATGATTAAATTTAAGAATTAAAATATACGGAGCTACAGGATTAATTTTATCTTCATTTAATATGGTGTGAAAACTCGTCTCTCGGCCCAAGAGGACACAAATTGATGGATGTGTTCTGAGCGCTGAGTGCTGACACTGGCCCACAGTGGAAGCACAATTAACCGTGTCTTAGGAATATTAAACAGAACAGAAAAGCGAGACTATGAAGATGAGGATTATGATGGTCGTCATCATCATCATCATCATCATCATCATCATCATCTAACTCCATGGAGCAGCGTTTCTCTGCTAGTCAAGAAATTCCTCGCATTTTATGGAACCCGGAGGTTCATTACCGCATTCACAATACCCCGCCACCTGTCCCTATCCTGAGCCAGCTCAATCCAGTGCACGCCCCATCCCACTTCTTGAAGATCTATTTTAATATTATCCTCCCCATCTACTCCTGGGTCTCCTAAGTGGTCGCCTTCCCTCAGGTCTCCCTACCAAAATCCTGCATGCACCTCTCTTTTCCCCCATCATCATCATCATCATCATCATCATCATCATCAAAGTACAGATCCTTTATCAGGGCGCTGGTCAAGAGCAGATATTATGCACAAGGCAGAAAAATAACAAAATTCACACTAAAGTAGAAGATATAACAGCGCTGCTGATGCGAAACGTTAGTAGCTATGGCGACACAAACAGCATCAAGACAACAAAAATGAACATTACTTTTACTAAAATATACAAAATAACCAGACAAATATGTTCGCAGTGGCGAAACACACAGACGAAAGACTGAATGCCAGAAATACAAAAGCCATTCTTTAGTTCAGCATTTATACTAAGACAACGGCATCCTCCATGGACAGACAACTGACAGTGTTTTTGAAGCCGTTAATAATAAAAAGGGCAAGGTGATGCACTGGTCCGGTATACAGTGTTCTGACACACTGTTCAAAACGGAGACGGAGGTACGAGAAAAATCGGACTGATGGAATCGGTCATTAGTAAAAATTCTCAAACATTTTTCTATATAAAAAGTAACGGGTAAAAGTTAATGTTAGTCCTGGAACAGACTATGAAGGTCCAGAGGGAGAATAGAGGTATAGCTCTACTCTTTCTTTAACCTTGGCGCTAGGTGATGGTGGGTGGTAAAGACAACGCCCCGGCCGCTTTACCCCCGGGAATAAGACCCCGGTAGCCATTGTACAGGGGGCTGGATGAGCCCCAGGGTCGGCCTGTCACAGTAGGCATAGATCAAGGACTCTGAAAAAGAAACGTATAAAAATGACAGACATTTGCGGATATGCGCTCCCTCAGTTGGAAGAAAACGTCAAAAGAAACGACAGGAACCTTTAAGGCACATGAGCTTACTTTCCGAAATTCTGAACTTCCTCCTTGTGGGATTCAAGTGCGACTGCTTGGTATTTCCTATCGACCAGCACCCTTTGTCCTCGGAAGTACAGTCCATTCAGAAACAATCCTGACTCCTCAGAACAAACCCCAAACACTATTTTATAGCACAACGTAACGTGTTCATTTGCGCCTGTAGATACACAACCGTATCTACGACTACAGACTAAACTACAAGAGCAACAGAAAGTATGAACACTACATAAACATAAAGTGCATAAAGCACGCATTTAGCGTCGTAAAAGCGTACAATTTGGTACAATTTAGTATATAAATACATGCTAGACTATTCCGCATACAGCACATGTATGTAACTAACTACATCGGGCAGAGTCATTCTTGACATGCTGACAGTTCCACAGCTAGTCAAGAAATTTCCCGCGATGTGTGGAAGTTCATTGCCGTCGTCACAACAGCCCGCCACTTGTCCTTATCCTGAGTCAGACCAATCCAGTCCACGCCCCCTACCCTATTTCTTAAGCAGCCATTTTAATACTGTCATCCCATGTATGTTAAGGTCTTGTAAGTTGTTGCTTTCCCTCAGGTTTCACACCCAAAATTATGTACGCACCACAGCATTAAATTTATATTGTTCATTCCATGTGAAATGTTTCGTCAGGTGGTATTCTTTTTTACGGCGAGGAGTTGTTAGCAACTCGCCCAACTTCCAAGCTGGAGGACCACCCCTTATCGGATGTTCGCGACTGTTTATTTAATTTATTCGCAGCTACCCTGCATGTCTGGAAGCCTTTGCATAGAGGAGAAAGACTTAAAAAAGTTTAACAGTTTAGCCGTAGACACTTCTTTGTAGTACCCCCACTACATTTTTACAACTACACTACAAAGAATTACCTGCATTTTAACTGTACAGCTATTTACACCTTGCTACTGAATGCAAAGGTTGCTAGTTTGTTTTTGTGCTGTGTTACTTTGATTTGATTCCCTGATGATGATCCCTTGTGGATCGAAACATATAGGAATGTTCAGTGTGATATTACAATACAAATATCTAAGAAACAGAATTGCACATTTTGTTGGTATGGTGCTGTAAATTCATGTTATATACATTGTTCTAACTGGATACAACGCAGATATGCAACATATTTATGCTATGTGGCACATACCGCCATCATCAATCAAAGCAAAAAGAGCGGAAAAGCACAGTAACTTCCAATATAGTAATCAAATTTTGCCCCGGAAATGTGTAACCCGTTTTAACACTGCATATAGGCTTCAGATGCCATTCCTAATTATTCACTGCGAACAAAACCAGACAAGATCAACGAGAATAAATTATTAATTCTCCGAAAGTTCATTAACAATGATTTACTGATTAATTATACCAATACTACCGGTATGCTGGAAACTGCCCATTGCCTCTGGCACACCTTAATATTATTCGTGGAACTTCAATTATATTTCTACCTCATGAAATGGACAGTGTCCAGCAAAATAGTGGTATAATTAATCAAACATTGTAACGAAGGAAGCGCGTCTGACGTAGATGTCAGCTGCAGTAAATACAGCAGTGCAGCTGCCACATGGGACGGGTAGTTCCTTAACCCGGCAAGTTACCGCCCCTTCTCAATACCAGATCTGCTGCATGGCATTACACTCGCTATCACAATATTTGATACTTATCGCGTCACAATTAATTAAACTTTTAAAGCCTAGCGGTAACTTTACATACCACCAGGTTTAACATTAAAAAATTCTACGTGGTGCCCACATTGCGTTTATGAGTTTTGTACGGATCTCAGAACAAACAGAAACTTTTGCCTTATAAAACATTAAGAGACTGGTTTTTATAACCGAAGTGGAGAGTGTTTACAGCGCGGTACGCACTGAGTCCTTATATAAAGCACATACCTTCCGTCTTTAAAGGGTTAACCTTTTAAAGCCTAGCGGTAACTTTACATACCACCAGGTTTGACATTAAAAAATTCTACGTGGTGCCCACATTGCGTTTATGTGTTTTGTACGGATCTCAGAACAAACAGCAACTTTCGCCTTATAAAACATTAAGAGATTGGTTTTTATAACCGAAGTGGAGAGTGTTTACAGCGCGGTACGCACTGAGTCCTCATATAAAACAGATACGCTTCGTCTTTAAAGGGTTAATTAATTAATTCCGTGATCTCGTAAACTGTTTTACGGTAACACGTACAAAAACTGACAAACTGCGCACCGACTTATCTGCCATTACAATCTGTTTAGCCAAACTGTACGTCTAAAGAAGGCCATGAGCAGACGACACATTCTTGTCTTTCAAAGTACCATTGGGCACTGTACATTAAGACTACTGACGTTTTATTGTTGCCAGCGACATAAACTTGTCATAAAAGCATTGTTGTGAAACACTGGATATTGTTATAAGTTGACAGTGACACGTATCTAAACAACACACACAGAATTCATTGTTGTGTTTCCACTGCAACAATGGTTACGTGAACGCGCGAGAATGTTGGGTTATATGTACATCACCTATCCTGTTACATGTGGATTTGTGTACTCCGAAAATATCACAGTAGTAGCCATGCTGGGATTTTGGGGTTAAGAAAATATGTACTCTGATAGGTGGGCGTCAACCTCCATCTTCAGGGCAGATTACAGGGTTGCATAATATACAAGAACAAAAGATGAATGTTCACTAAGTCTTTACAAGACAATACAATACCACCACATTCACCGGAAAGTCTATTACGCCGTAATATCAATAATAGACCTCACATCTTAAATGTTACCTCTTTCCTGCGCAGAAGAAACCATTCCACAGAATTCCCTACCTGAATAGGAAGCAAATGATATGCAATGAAAACAAAAGTTTGAAAGGTTGAAGGCTTACTGTTTCACTGGTATATAGTTAAAGCCGAAGTTTAATGTGTTCCATGTCCGTGCACTATATTATACAAAAACACTAATCACCAACAAATGCACAAAGAGAGTTTTGTCATCAATCGTAAGACACTCCTACATGTTTCGACCCTGCTGGGTCATCTTCAGGGAGAACTTTTTGTTATCGTTACACTAAGGTTGCACTTTACAATTCAGTGAGAATGTGCTGTTGACTGTGTACTGTGTGCTGGAGGCGTGAACTCTCTGAGGTCCGGGCCTGCAGGCCGGGACCGCAGACAGTCCAAAAGCAACGCAGTACACAGTCAACAGCACATTCTCACTCAACTATAAAGTGCAACCTTAGTGTAACGGTAACAAAAAGTTCTCCCCGAAGATGACCCAGCAGGGTCGAAACATGTAGGAGTGTGTTACAAGTGATGATAAAACTTTCTTTGTGCATTTGTTGGTGATTAGTGTTTTTGTCCCAATAATATATTTAAAACACCATATGAATACATGTTTCGGCCGTTATTAATCCATCGGCAGGGGGAACATCGATTGCTCTTGTATAAAACAATTATTTAGCAATATTTTGATCGCTTGCGCGTGTAGAAGAACTGGTGAAAATCCTTCTGTGTAGACAGAGTACGTGTGGGGGCACAGAATTGCTACACAGTAAGTGGGAGCGGCATGTAGATGTGTTGGAGGTGTTTGGTACAAACCAGTGTCGTTCATAAAAACACTGCATTATGGAAACCGCGTTATAATTATAACAGAAATAAAACATAACACAGATGAATGGTTAAAATTACATAAAATGTACAAACGCAGCAATGAAACATTTGGTGATGGAGGACTTGTATCCAGTTTTTGCACAATGGGGCTTTCCCAGGTTAGCTAAGCAACGTGCACTCCCTGAATGCGTCCCACTATTCACCTACAAAAACAGCTATTAACCTTTTAAAGCCTAGCGGTAACTTTACATATGACCAGGTTTAACATTAAAAAAATTCTACGTGGTGCCCACATTGCGTTTATGTGTTTTGTACGGATCTCAGAACAAACAGCAACTTTTGCCTTATAAAACATTAAGAGACTGGTTTCTATAAGCGAAGCGGAGAGTGTTTACAGTGCGGTACGCACTGAATCCTTATATAAAACAGATACGCTTCGTCTTTAGAAGGTTAATGTGCAAGGCTTTAATAGGCCTGTATCGTACTTGCTAGACACATGGCACCACAAAATCATCGTTCAATACGGAACCCAAAACAAAATCTGCTAGATCTAACGACCACAGAAGGAAATATCATTAGACATTTGGGTGAATGTCAACATTTCGTATCGAGGGGAATGGAGATAGTGTTTGTTTTTGCATATAACACAAACGCCTTCATGTACAGAAACTACAGCAAAGAAATAAGTTACAAAAAAAGACACGGTTCCCCAACCCCTACATTATCAGGATGTGGCAAAACCACAAGCAAGTACAGTATTCTAAACGCACACAACTCGATTAAGCCGGGCAGTGAGGTAGGGGTGAGCCTTACAAAACGCTTCTTTCTCACGCCAAGACAGACACGGAGAGCAACAGTGGCCTAAGGACTCACGTTTGATAAGTATGTGACAGTGAGGCTCGCTAACTTTCATAGCTAACACATCTGACTTAGAAAATAAAAGGTGTGTAACAGTAGCATGGATACCCTAGATACCTGCAGAACTTTGGTAGGAAATGCCACATATTTGGAGGTACAGGTCAATTGTTTACACTCCTGTAAAATGATGTCCGTACGCTCATGTTGGGAATAAACTGATCGAGTGACCAGTCGTATATGACACACACGCGCGCGCACACACACACACACACACACATGCAAAGTGGTGAGGCAGACAGACAGACAGACAGAGAGAGAGAGACAGGAGAAAAAATATAAGACTAAGAGTACTGAGTAATGCTGACATAAGAGTGGCAGGGGAAAACCGAAGTACTAGGGGAAAAAAACCTGCCCCAGAGTCACTCAGTCCACCACAAATCCCGCATGGAGTGAGGTGAGATCGAATCCTGGCCACCGTGGTGAAAGGCCGGCGACTGACTGCCTCAGCCATGGCACGGCCTCCATTTTCCTTATTTCTTCTTAAGACAGACAAACAGAACAAAGAAGAAGAAGAAGAAGAAGAAGAAGAAGAAGAAGAAGAAGAAGAAGAAGGTGAAGAGCAAGAGAGTGGCAAGAGACACTTTTATATGGGGGGGGGGGGGCCCCGGCAGAGGCTCAAGAAGACTAAAGGAAACCTATACCGTTAAAGGTAAAGGTAAACACAAAACAATCCGATTACAGGCCTGAACAGGACCTGAGGGCTCCTAGATTTCCAGACAGTCGGCACATGAAGGTGGTAAGATTGTCAGCCCTATGTACCGGCCGCCTTTATCCCCCAGGAAATATTCCTGGTACTCATTTCTGTTAGAAGCTGCGTCGACCCCAGCGCCATAGTGCGGCCGGAAGGAATACGTCAATGAAAAATTGCAATGACCCCATTGGGAATCGAACCCGCGCTCTTCCGGTTTGTAGCGCAGTGCCTCAACCAGCTGCGCCACCGCGTGCCCCAAATCTATACCGGTAATACAAACAAATATTCAGTCCGTACGTCACAGAGAACAGATTTCCTCCACTATAAACACAGTCAGTTAATGTTGTACGTATAGGAGAAAAAAGTTGTTTGATTTAACCCTTTAAAGACGAAGCTTATCTGTTTTATATAAGGACTCAGTGCGTACCGCGCTGTAAACACTCTCCACTTCGGTTATAAAAACCAGTCTCTTAATGTTTTATAAGGCAAAAGTTGCTGTTTGTTCTGAGATCCGTACAAAACACATAAACGCAATGTGGGCACCACGTAGAATTTTTTAATGTTAAACCTGGTAGTATGTAAAGTTACCGCTAGGCTTTAAAAGGTTAATAAACATACGGAACACATAAATACACAGCGAGGACAAAATGTAAATTTCTTGATGTTAAAATGGCGGTATGTACAGCCCACAGTAAGACCTAAAGATTAAATGGCTCGAGAAAACCCCGAGACTGAGGGTACGTAATTGGAGACACACACGTTGGTAACTTATGAAGAGATGTACTGACAGGAGAAGAGCTGTTAAATCAAAAGAAAGCGGCAGTGCCGAATTCTTGGGACACAGTAAAAGACTAATGGTAAATTACAGGCAGCGAGCTGCATTCGACAGTGCTAGCTGTGATGACAGGCGTAGCATGCCCTCGATGACAGCCCAAAATTCGTGCATCACGATATATATATATATATATATATATATATATATATATATAAGCACGACAGTTCAATATTCATAAACAGCGACGACAGGAGAATATATACTGAAACAGTCTGTCCATTAATAAAACAGAGCTGTGTGTTGTTCGAATACGGAAAATGAATGAACGTCATTTCAAAGCCCCTGCTGTTACACAAATCTAGAAATTTTAAAACTTAATAAATACTCCATTCTGAAATGTTAGGACCCAATACACCTGTCTTTTTTTTTTGAGAATTATATATTTTCATTTCGTTTTTCTTTTCGCAGTCATACAGCGGATTAAATACGTTTCTCCGACTTGCAGCGGGCCATGAGCAGTACACAGTGAAATGCACCATTCGACTGTTTCTGTAACCGGAAAATGAAAAATATTTTATCCTCATATTAAAAAAATAAAGATTCCATTTTTGCGATAGACATCCTCTCATGCTTATGGCACTACAAATGGGTAACAAACTGCCAACAAGACAACTAGTTACTGCGCGTGATATCAGGCTTCCGCCGCGGTATAAATTACGTCGGCGCTCTTCTCGGATGTCATGCAGTGTTGACTGGAACCTATAGTCGTTTCGGGACCACCTATCGGTCCCATCTTTAAGGATCACGCAGTCCAAGAACACAGCCTAACCCTTGAAGGTGGGACTCAAAGGTTGTCCCGAAACGTCGGTAACTACCACTATACGCGGCGTAAATACCCAGAAGAGCGCAGATCTCAGGTATTTATTCGTTTATATTAAGTCAAATTACATGGCTACATGTTTCGACCACAATTATGGCCAACTTCACACCAGTACATTACACAAAAAATAAAAATTGCCACCGCAATTTCATTTTAAGGTTATATTGTCAAAAGTAGTCACACTTTGTCTCCTATAGCGGATATGTGAGGGTCAACAGCACCTGCCCCAAGTGTACCGCTAGAAGGAAAACACTGCGACATGAAGCATAACAATCGGCTTTTATATACCAATCCTAACATAATAAATAACAACACTTCGACATAGAGGATACAATTGGATCTACATATATAACAAACACATGCAATACGAAGAATAAATAATAACATAAATGTCTTTATATATCAATACATATTACTAAATACGTCCGCATAACATCGCACATGGCATGCACTGAACGTAAATTATCGGAAGAGACACTGAAATCAGAACACACACAAATCTTCAGTGAACAGAACACAGATTAGAGGGCCGCGGTTTTAACCTTGATAATATATCAACATTTTGTTATTACATGATACTAACTGACTAACTAACTAACTAACTAACTAACTAACTAACTGACTGACTGACTGACTAACTCACTAACTACCTAACTGACTAACTACCTAACTCACTGACTAAATAACTAGCTAACTACCTCACTAACTCACTAACTACCTAACTAACTAACTACCTAACTACCTAACTAACTAACTAACTAACTAACTAACTCACTCACTAACTAACTTACTAACTACTCACTCACTCACTCACTCACTACCTACCTACCTACCTACCTAACTACCTAACTGACTGGCTAACCAACTACCTACCTAACTACCTAGCTAACTCACTCACTAACTTACTCAGTAACTAACTAACTAACTAACTAACTAACTAACTAACTAACTTACTAACTACTCACTCACTACCTACCTACCTAACTACCTAACTGACTGGCTAACCAACTACCTACCTAACTACCAAGCTAACTCACTCACTAACTTACTCAGTAACTAACTAACTAACTAACTAACTAACTAACTCCATGGAGGAGAGGCCTTCTTCAGGAGCTAACAGTTTCTCAGCTAGTCAAGAAATTTCCCGCATTTTATGGAACAAGGACGTTCATTACCGCATTCACAACAGCCCGCTACCTGTCCCTATCCTGAGCCAGCTCAATCCAGTACATGTCCCCATCCCACTTCTTGAAGATACATTTTAATGTTATCCTCCCATCTACGCCTGGGTCTCCCAAATGGTCGCCTTCCCTCAGGTCTCCCCGTCAAAATTCTGTATGCACCTCTCATTTCTCCCCATACGTGCTACATGCCCCACCCATCTCATTCTTCTCGATTTGATTACCCGAATAATATTTGATGATGAGTACAGGGCATTAAGTTCCTCGTTATGTAGTCTTCTCCACTCCCCTGTCGCCTCGTCCCTCTTAGGCCCAAATATCCTCCTCAGCACCCTATTCTCGAACACCCTCAGGCTTTGTTCCTCCCTCAGTGTGAGAGACCAAGTTTCCCACCCATACAAAACAACAGGTAAAACTACAGTTCTGTATACCCTAATCTTGGTGTTTTTGGATAGCAACCTGCAAGACAAAAGATTCTGCATCGAATGATAGCAAGCATTCCCCGACTTCAATCTGCTCTTAATTTCTTCATGAATGAACACACACCAGCAATCGCCCAATCCCAGAGCTGGAGGACCACCTACTGTCAGCTGTCATAACTCGGTGAACACGCAGCTACAATCCAGTCTGTGACATTCCATGCCCTTACAACGGTGACTGTGGACACTGCTTTCTTCTGAGATGTAACCCCGTAGTTTGGTAGACGTTTCGAAAGAACATGCTGCCTCCTTCTTCATGTTAGAATATTTGCTCGTCTTTCTACATGATACAGACAGCATGTTACTCCCAAAGGCTTCGTATACCAAAATACATGGCGTCACATTCCACCAGAAGCAAAGTTTCTCACTCAATTCTGTCGCCTCAACCACCCTCACAGTGACATCACTCCATGCCGTCGTGACAAGGCATCAACTTAGTATGTGAAATAAATATTCTATTTTCTCTGAAAGGAAAACATGTTGACATTGTTCACGGGTAAACTGAACTCTAATTTCCTAACCGACAAGGCGGTATAATAGCGTTGTTACAGCGAAATTTTTCATAGACGCAGGGGAAGCGTGGCAGTGCATCACATCCGTTCAACCTGACAGGATTTTAATAATAAGGAGAGGGAGTTGCCAGCGCCAGTTGCTACGTCGCGGCAATCACACTGCATGTGGTTGACAGTCAATTATGCAAAAGAGCAGCGTGGAACAGTCGGCAACAGAACGCTGACTCTGTCACACACACGACGACACCAGTGTTCTTGGGGGGTTGGGCACAAGCTGGAACAGGCGTTCCAATCTCCGGCACAAAAATACGATTTCAATTTACTATTTGTTCACACACATACACGCACGCACATCACTTATGTAACACGTGTCAGTCTTACTGCAAAATTCCACCCAACCCTTTCGAACACTGAAGCTCAGATGGAGATCTGGATTTATACTTACTTGATCGCAACGGGGCAAACAATGGTGCGTCAAGTCACTCTGGTTCACAGAAAGGTAAAACCGCTGACTTAATTTAATAGTGACTTGTAGTCGGCCATTCGCAACAGCTAAGAAACACAAAAGTCACGAAATGAAAGGTGTAAACCAGGAAATTTTTAAATTTTGTAATTCATCTTCAGTTACAGTATAATAAACACAGTCTGGCACACCACAGTATATATTTATTCTGCACACTACACAATTCTACTGTAAGGTTGTGCCAATATACTACGTGTTTCGGCACGGCCAAGCCATCAGTAGGTACATGTATAAATGTTAAGAACACAGATCCTTAATCACATAATATAAAAAATAGTGTAAAAATATTACAAACGCATTAGTGAAAACTTCGCTAATCCACTGTTTTTTAGGCTGTAAAACCATCCAGACAAAAAACTGGAGTAACATAACCCTAAGCTAATACAGCGATTGATCCAACATCCATTCATATTCATACCCATATCTTCATTATGTGTGCACGTATAACCATTGATTCAATACTTACAGACTAAACAAGACACTACATTTTGTGCTTTTATTTTTACACCATGTTTCGGCTGCGTATGCTGGCCATCATCAGGTAAAAACTCATAAACTTATAAAAGGAAAGTATGCGTTGAGATGGCAGTCTCCCCTTTACGGTTGAAATTTAAAATTATAAAATTATTTAACTATGAACACATAGCATCACTTTATTGTTCCCCATCAGGAACTTGTCTATGCGGTTCGTGTGAAGTGCTTTAGAGAGACATGTAAATGGTATAAAGTAACATGGATAAAGCATCTTGCAGAAAAGAAAACAAACTGCTCTTGAAGCAGAAATAAGGGAAAATAGCTGCAGTAACAAGATGTGACACAGAAACTATCAATTAATAAAACAATTCAGTCATTGGAAAATGTGTCAGATGTGAAGTAAGTTATCTGTGAACAAGGCTCACAGTTCACAGAAGCGATTAATGACGAAATAGTAATAGTAATAATAACAATAATAATAATAGGTAAAAACAAAGGTGACGCCAGTAACAATAGGGGCAACTGGAACCATTTCAAAATCCTTCAGAAAATACTTGAGCAGCGTACCGGGAAAGCGCTGTATCAAGGAACTACAGAAAACAGCTATATTGGGCACAGCGCACACACACTGCGGGAAGTGCTAATGTAGAAGCACAGAAGGGTTTAATATTGCAGACAGCGTTATATGCACCATTAACAGTACGCGCAGAATAGCTGCGACACTGTGTACCCTAGAAACGTGGTTTGTTTCAGGCATATATGTGTGAATACCCTGCTTAAAGGAGACGATGATGATGATGATGATGATAATAATAATAATAATAAAGGCAGGGACGTTATGACAAATAGGCTAGGTATAACAACTAAAAAGAAATAGAAGAAAATATGCATACTAATAGATATTTAGCGAAAATTCGCAAGTCCCTGCAGTACAGGGACACAGACAGAGATGGCCTTTTGCACACACATCTTACACGTGTATATACAGCTTACTGGGTACGTTAGCTGAAGTAGGACGGTACCTGACTTGTCATTCATTCATTCATTCATAACACGGATGAGTGCATAATTTACATACAAAAATATTGTCTTATATTTCTCCTACATGTTTCGGCGTCATTTACGCCATTTTCAGGAAGCTTTAGTCCGAAATTGAAAACCTGACTAGCAAGTCGTATTATATTACAGTATTCATTCAGCTAGTGTCGACACGCAGCTTTCTTAATTTGTGATTAATACGGTATAGGAATTTTTAAAACACATGATCATTAAAACAATAACACTGTAACTTTTACAGCGTTTTCATTAATTGTCGTTAAAACGGTGTACGTTGATGCGCTGTATTTCTTCCCTTCGTATACTAACATAGCATTTTATTTCAAACCTCCACGTATCTTCTCCCTGTACGATGTGTTGCAAGTTCCATGAAAGCGGCGACATAATTGATTTGTGTCCGAAACATGCCCGTCCAAATCTCGGAAGAGACACCGCGTATCCACACTGAGGTATTTCATGGTTTTTGTCAGGCCCTAAAATCCAGTCATGGGACAGTACCCCAAGTTATATCACAACCGCTACCTCTCACATCCATTCTAACTCATTACCCATGAATAATGACAAGTGCATTACGCATTTCCTGTCTCGTTCTTCGTGACATTTACTTCTCTGAGACGTTCAAATAAACGGACGTGATTACCGGAAACTTCGAACGGAAGCTGCATCAGTTTTCTAGTTACTTAAATCAGCAGAACACACTTCCTCAAAATGAGCACTTAGGAAATAACGTACCTGTTTAAATTTAGAACTGATTAACAGCAATTCTAGGACGAGATACACTAAAGGAGTTCTCTCGCCTTAATGCCCCGCTGGGGGGTTCTCTATGGCCAGTCGTTACGTTAATAAAACTGGTCTGTTACAGACGCCCACCTGCACGATATTTGGAGTAGGCTGTAATGATACGAATTAAACACCAGTGTTACTTCCTCCCCACCGATCCCAGTGGCCGCGCGGTCTAAGGCGTGGGTCTGCAGCCCCTCGCTTTCTGGGATTGCGGATTCGAATTCCGCCGGGGGCATGCATGTCTGTCTCTTGTAAATGTTGTGTGTTGTGATGTAGAGGTCTCTGCGTCGAGCTGATCACTCGTCCAGAGGAGTCCTACCGATTGTTGTGTGTCTGAGTGTGATCGTGAAGCCTCGATAATGAGGAGGACCTGGCCCACTGGGGACTGTTGCCCCACTGGGGACTGTTGCCCCACTGGAAGAAAAACTAGTTCCTTCCCTCAAAACTAATGAGTGCAATTACGTCTTGCAATACGCACATGTTTAAATAGTCTGAAACTTCATCCACCTTAGTACATAAATACAATAAAATTCAGTGGAAATAAACCATGAGTATGAAAAAACAGCACGCCCCCCTCCCAATATGTTGGTAAATCTATAAAAGAATACACGGCGTCACACGCCGCAACACAGCATTCTTTAGGCTAATCGCCTTAACAGTATCAAATACGACAAAACGTATAAAAAAATAAATCTACTGTAGGAAAAAAAACATCGAATGCAAAATTTGGTCTAAATCCATCCTCATATCTCGGCATGAGATCCATCTTGGATGCAAGGCAGAATATTTACACCTCACCTGTGACACCTAACGCTATTCCTATTTACAGCGTTGTGCCTTTCAGGGCTTTACCTATTTACAGCATTTGAAGACAGACATCCAACAACATTATGTATAAAACTTCAGTCCCTACCTCCAAGAGAACACAGTGTTCATTATAAAGACCAGACGCTAAACGCGGTTTAAAGAAATAATCAGTATTTATTGTGAGAATTACACGAAACACACACACACACACACACACGCACGCGCGCGCGCGCGCAAACACACACACACACACACACACACACACACACACACAGTGTTTGGTGAAATCCAGAGTTTCAATATTAATGCTGACGGTGCATATAGTTACCACTGGTCCTTCAAAGGTAAAATCTCATCAGCAGCGCTCATTAACGGAGACACAGCGGTAATTTCAAATCTAACTTTTGTGTTCGATGTCCGTGCACTGTATCACATAAAATAATATTCAGCAACTACTGCATCAAAATAATACAATATTTATTCGTAAAAAGCTCCTACGTGTTTCGACCCTGCTGGGTCATCTTCAGGGAGAATAGTCTGTTACACTGTCCGCGGTCAGGGTATACCCTGTCCGCGGACAGTACAAGACTCCTCTCAACGGAGGATGAAAGCAAAGGCACATTCTCACTTAACCGTATAAGTGTATCCAACAGTGTAACAAGACTATTCTCCCTGAAGATGGCCCAGCAGGGTAGAAACATGTAGGAGGTTTTTACGAATAAAGATTTATGTATTGTGGTGCATTAGTTGGTGATCATTGTTTTTGTCTAACTTTTGTGTACAAGAAATCGAATGACGCGCCAGTCTGCAGCCAATGAGAGGGTTCAAAGTTATTGAATGTTATCGAAACTCACTTTGGAAGAGTCTAGGGACCTGTCGCCAGGCTGCAGAATTACTGTCATTAATTAACTGAAATAGGAAGAAGAGACCAGGGCACACACTCCCTGAATCTGTTGAACGCAGTGGGCTACTGCGAATAACTTCCGGGCTGGCCGATAGGTGCAGTTCGATTACGGGCAGAGGCAAGTTGTTCCGCCCTCCTCTCAAAACCCCAGAACAACTGTGGCACTCACCCATCCTCCTATTCATTGGTTGGAAGGTGGGGGGGTGCTTCTACCAAGGGTACAGCTACCGGGGCGTGATATTAACCACTCACCTCCAACTATCTCCGAGGTTTAAGAATGAGTGAAACGTTATCTCCACTACTCAATTGTGTCTCCAAGGGGTGAACAGAGACAAATTTACCTGTTAATGAGAATAAAAATATTTATGGAACTTACCACATGCTGACATGAATAAATCGACAGAGATGCGTACCTGTAAGAAGAAACAAAGTGAGTGACAATGTCTCATCCAAAGTTGACAAATCCTGCTACAATTCCACAGAGGCACAAATGTAAGGTACGCGTGTGACAATCATGGCATAACAAATGAGCTGAAAACAGGATAGCAGAACATTAATATTCTGCAAAGCTTTAGTATTAACGATTAAATACGCTTCGTACGGAAAATATTCATTAATAAATTACAGTAAGCACAACGTCTAAGTACTCTGGTGTGTATGAATGACAGTAGTTCATTTTTAGAATCCTTGGGGATTTAAATCAGCCATGTCCAAATTTTATGTACGGATATTAAGCCAATATGACCACAGCTACAGACGTCCTTAGATACAGGTGACTTTAACCTTTTACAGCCTAGCGGTAACTTTACGTACCACCAGATTTAAAATTAAAAAATTCTATGTTCTGCCCCCACAGTGTATTTATGTGTTTTGTACGGATCTCAGAACAAACAGCAACTTCTGCCTTATAAAACATTAAGAGACTGGTTCTTATAACCGAAGTGGAGAGTGTTTACTGCGCGGTACGCACTGTGTCCTTATATAAAACAGATACGCTTCGTCTTTAAAGGGTTAATCGCACTGACCGCCATTAAATATGACCAAACGCAAGTTGAAAAAGTCATCCTAGAAACATGGCACGTAGTTTAACTTTTCATGTAACAGTGTCTACTGCTACTCTACGTACCACCTACTGTGACAATAAGACACTTCACAATTCACACACACCCTGTATTTACAAAAATACAGGGTGTGGGCAAATTGTAAATTTCCGTAACATTCCGACAATAAACAGATACTGTTTTCGTAGACAGCAGAGAGGTAGTTAATATTTTTAATCGAACTGCAATATGTTTACAGTGAGTTATAAACTGATTTTTAGCCTAATTTACTTCCCAAAAATGATATAAGTTGGTTTTTCAGATCACCATGCTGTATATGTATTCGTCTGCTTTCCCCATTTCGAGCTTTGTACCACTCGACAGAACTTTACAAGACTTCGTGTGAACACTACGGCACTGGAAGCCATCACAAAAACCCTAACTTCTCACTTCCTGCAGTTAAAAAAAACAGCATGGCGTACGCCCGAAGTTCTAGATAAGCAACATTAGTGTCACTATTTTTATATCATAAGGCAGTGTGTGACAATACAGCATGGAGAGAGACATGCAACTTTGTTAGGACAATATTCGTGTGCAATGTAAAATAACAAGATGGCGGTTGTGCAAAAACGTTCTTCACCTTTCGGTTTGGTGGTTATAATTAACGAATCCCAGGAGCGAGAAAGGTGGAATTTATTACGAAAAAAGACCATAAACACGCCTCCATGTTGCACAAAAAACTAACATGTTTTTGTATTTGAAACTCAATAATTAGAGATCGTATTCACAATAAGTGCAGCGCTAACCCCTCACAGCAGCCATACTACGAAATCGTAATTCTGTTCAGTACAGTGTTTCCCCCTGTACAGTGGAGTCTTAATTAACAATCAGTCACACGACGTAAAAACAGGCTTTCCAAAGTACAAACTTATCCTCTGTGAAGAACAGCGCTGAAGTTAATCTCCATACTTATCTAAAATTGAAACAAACTGAAATTTCTCTCGTAGATATCATCTTCAAAGCTAATATATACCACGCATTAAAGTTCGGCTGAACAGCCAGTACTATGGCATTAGGGAACAGAAGTGTACTTAAAGGTAAAAACGAATATTTAACAACAGAAACCCAACAGTTCGCAAGTTCTGACAGTTCTGACACCACAGTTCTGACAACACATTTCGTTCCTTTATATTACTCAACCCGTGTATGATTACCATTCAAATACAACACTTGCCCAACCAACGCACTGTATTCAATGTACTTACATTACAACACTTACATTTTTACATCTTAGTCCCACAGGTTTCGATCCTGTGGGATCATCATCAGGGACTCGTTCGATGTTAAAAATCAATTAAAAGTTCCACATTAAGTTTCTACAGCACATGTCGTGGGACAAGAAACAATTGATTGACATCAGACCCACATAAGTAAAACCTCATGTCAACCATCTACTTCTTGTTCTACAGCATATACTGTAAAAGCTGTGTGTGTAAATCTTAATTCATTTTTCACTTCGAATCAGTCCCTGATGCTGAATCTACAAGGATCGAAAAACGTAGGACTGAGATGTAAAAATATTGTAAGTGTTGTAATGTAAAGACATGGAATATGGTACAGTGGCTGGACAAGTACTGTATTTGACGTTTCTTCCTTCTTTTAAAAGTTTAACTTTACGAAGAAGAGGCCTTACCGGGCATCGGCGTGTGCCCAGTAGCACAAACAATATTCGGATTGCGCCTGGTTCACTTAACCTTTATCCTGCTAATGTGGAATATATGGAGAGCTGCTAATAATGCCAGCACCACTCGGCTACCAACTAGGTCCTTTAGGCCCTTAAGGGCCTAGTTGGTAGCCGAATAAGTGTGTGCACACAGATATGACATAGGATGTCTTTCACGATTGATTCAGTGTTGAGACATTGCGCAGAGAGAGAGACAAAGAGGCTCCTTTCAGCGTTGCCAAATGTAGGTCACCAAATATTACACATTAGTGGTGCTGGCATTATTAGCAACTCACCATATATTCCACATTAGCAGGATAAAGGTTAATACTAATCAACCTCCTCACAGAACAGTTTGGGCTTTATCCGTATTTGTGTTCCCCTAGTGCAACACAGATTTAAAGTAGCACTACTGTTTGTGGGTTGTGAACAGACCGGCGGATCACAACGGGAAGGCACCTACACCTAACGTGGCGACCTGGAAACGGGAATACACAAACAACTTGGGAAATTTGTTTCGGCTCCGAAAATAAATCCAAATTTCATTTTGTGGGTGGTTTTCGTAATTGCCCCGTACCAGAAGTAGTACTGTTTAATATTCTGCAAACATCGCTTCCGATACGAATGTAGGGACATTGAAAAGTCACAACAAGACCAGATATTCTGGAAGCATCGTTAAATCATTCAGTGATTACTGACATATATCAAAAGAAACGTATTAATGACACGTCTGGGCACATTTTGTGTGTGTGTGTATATATATATACACACACACATACATATATATACCAGGCTTAATTCACGCTAAAAATAAAAGAAAAGTATGGGTCCCGTAGGGGTACCGCATTTTACGGTACACTGCAGCGTCGGCCCGGGTGCAATTTGCAGAATTTCTGCCCTTACAGAATTCTATCACGGAGTTTGAATATGTACGGGAAATTTGCTGCAATTTTATGCAAGGACGCGGGGGGCGGGCCGCCGACAGACTTGTGAAACTTCATACTCCCTTCCACTGCGCGAACGACTACCAACCACTCCCCAAAGGCGCGCAACTATAAACACCTCATGATTCGTAGCACACGGCGTATGAATCTACCAAAATAATACGCCATCAGTTCGCTACCGCAAGCACGCAGGCCCAGACATCGCGTATAACAGAATCCCTGCTCCTGCGGCAACTACTCTGACACATCAGTAAAGCGGGTAATCTAAACATACTCAGCAGGCAACTTAATTCTCATGCATCCCTCCAGGATGTTACAGTAACACGGGTCCGTATCCCTTAATTAAGACACGTTACACTAAGGATGTGTAGACAGCACTAAGCGCTGGTGCATGAAGTTAGCAGCACCACCACAACATCAGCCCGCAGGAGCTTCCTATTTCAAAGAAGTGACAACATTATACACACTGCCAAAGACGCGACGAAATCCTGTAAGCCTAATTCAATCATATGATGTCGGAATCACTCACTTGAAATGACCTACTTTAATATTATGTAGCAGCATCTGTCGGTGTCTAAATAAAAATATGATACAGCCATATTCAACCTTTTAAAGCCTAGCGGTAACTTTACGTACCACCAGGTTTAACATTAAAAAATTCTACGTGGTGCCCACATTGCGTTTATGTGTTTTGTACGGATCTCAGAACAAACAGCAACTTTTGCCTTATAAAACATTAAGAGATTGGTTTTTATAACTGAAGTGGAGAGTGTTTACAGCGCGGTACGCACTGAGTCCTTATATAAAACAGATACGCTTCGTCTTTAAAGGGTTAATACGAAGTCAATTGATTAGTTTTTTATAACCGAAGTGGAGAGTGTTCACTGCGTGGTACTCACCGTGTCCTTATATAAAACAGATACGCGAGTTTCGTCTGATTTTCAAAATAAATACTGATTACTGCCATAAACTGTCAACGTATTCTTCTTTAAAACGGATAAAAACAGTGTTCACTGCGAGGTACGTACTGAAGTTTCATATGTAGCTGTAATTTAGATGTCCTTCAGTCGTAAAAGGGTTAAAGTGAATTGTCTCTCTCATGTGACGTAACACATATAGAGACTGGTACTTTGCAGACTGGTGTGACAGACACCCGAAAACAATTTTCAGAAAGGAAGTCCTTAGCTGAAGGAACGAGTACACAAAAACAATAACTGAAGGAACGAGTACACAAAAACAATAACTGAAGGAACGAGTAAACAAAAACAATAACTGAAGGAACGAGTAAACAAAAACAATAACTGAAGGAACGAGTACACAAAAACAATAACTGAAGGAACGAGTACACAAAAACAATAACCATCATTTGAAACTTTATATACAAAGCGAGTTCTCCACACAGTGAGACACAGTGTTTCCTTTTTAAGTCCCCAGCATTCTATCTTTTCCTTAAGATCATCCACTAGCTGCTTACACATTCTTCATCGTCTTCTCGTCACTTCTACCCTTCATTATATCTTTCCTTCAATAACGTGTTTCAGAAGGCAGTTCCTACGCAAGATGTGACCAATCTAGTTAGCCTTCCTTCTGTTTATTGCACACAGGATATTTCTCTCCTACTTGACTGTATGCAAGACCTCATTTTTCTGACACGATCGGGCCAACTGACCTTCTCCACAACTCTCCAGCACATTTAAAACATTTCAGCGTATCACACCAAAACTTTTACTTCACTGAACTGAATTCACGTAGTCACAGCAAGCCCTTGATGCACAGCACGAGCATAATGAAGACTCTGTAAATGTGAATAACGTATCACGAGACGCTGCGTTTCGCTTTCGGTCGAGGGCCTGTACTGTCACGCTATGTGTCAATTATAGAGGCACTTATACAAATAACAGCCACATTTCCGTAAGACCATACCTGGCTAACGACTGGACAACTTTATGAGAAATCGCCTTATGTACTGCTATGTTGTTTAACGATGCCGTCGCTACCTAGGAAACACAACGTCGGATAATGGAGCGATTAGTGAATAATGAATTGAGAAGACGTGGAGGGAAACGATCGTGGGTTAATCTGACACACTACTTGGGCCTTCCATGTACAGAATGAAACAAATGACGAAAAATAACCAGGCCAGTCGGTGCAGCCATAGAGGTACGAACGAAACACAGTCCAAACACAAATAAGAAACGTTACCGACTGAGCCACCTTGCTAGGTTAAATATACTTCCATAAGTCACATGGGACCTCTAACCAAAAAAACAATGACTGAAAACTTCGCTCTTCCGGGATGTTACGCAGCGTAGATTGGTAGTAGGTTACAGACGTTTCGAGACAACCTATCGGTATCATTTCAAGGGTCAAGCAGTCCAACAGTACCCTCGAAAATGGGGCCGACAGGTTGTCGCGAAACGTCGGCAAATAACTATCAACCTACGCTGCGTAACATGCCAGAAGAGTGAAGATCTAATTTACACTGCAGAGGAAGTCTGAAATCACGCAAGGAATACACGGAGAAGTAATCCAGTTTGTTGGCAGGCACGCGATGGGCACGACACCCAAGTAACAACACAAAGATTATGATCCAGTTCGAGACACTTACAGTTGCGGCAGTACTAAATGCCTTTCGAGGATGGTTGTCCTTGCTTACACTTACTAAGGTTTACTAGGCGATCAAGAGGGAGATATAGATAGCAGTTGTGTGATCGACGTGGGACCAAAAGAGGCAAATCGCCTCAAAACGCTTTTGCGCGTTATTGCTCTCTATGTTTCACAAAGCCAGCAAATATGGTCACATTTTAATCCTAAGGGTCGGGGAATACTTGCTTTCATTCGGTGCAGAATCTTTTGTCTTCCAGGTTGCTATCCAAAAATACATAGAATAGGGTATACAGAGCTATAAATTTACCTGTTGTTTTGTATCGGTGTGAAACTTGGTCTCTCACACTGAGAGAGGAACAAAGACTGAGGGTGTTCGAGAATAGGGTGCGGAGGAGGATACTTGGGCCTGAGAGGGACGAGGCGACAGGGGAGTGGAGAAGACTACATAACGAGGAACTTAATGACCTGTACTTATCACCAAATATTATTCGGGTGATCAAATCGAGAAGAATGAGATGGGTGTGGCATGCAGCACGTATGCGGGAAAAGAGAGATGCATACAGGATTTTGGTGAGGAGACCTGAGGGAAGGCGACCACTTGGGAGATCCAGGCGTAGATGGGAGGATAACATTAAAATGTATCTTCAAGAAGTGGGATGGGAGGATGGACTGCATTGGGCTGGCTCAGGATAGGGACATGTGGCGGGCTGTTGTGAACGCGGTAATGAACCTCCGGGTTCCATAAAATGCGTGGAATTTCTTGACTAGCTGAGAAACTGTTAGCTTCTCAAGAAGGCCTCGGCTTCATGGAGTTAGTTAGTTAGTTAGTTAGTTAGTTAGTTATAAACGAATGTTGATAAAAGCGAGGAAAATAACGTTACGGTTAACAGTGAGGAATTAATTTGAACCACAGTATATCTGACGGTATATATGAGGTATTGTACAAACGGATGTCGTTATAACCGGGGTCGACTGTATAATCCGTAAGAAGTAGCCTACAGCGTGAGGTTGCAACATTATATAGGTTTATACGATGACGTGATTCCTGTTGACAAATATAAAGGCAATATTGTCTCTCTTCCTTAATGCAAAGAAACAAACATATTGAGAAACGGAGGTATACCTCCACGTATTGTTAAACGCGACACTAGATAGAAACCGGTGATGAGCTCCACGTGGCAGTTACTTAATATCCGGTGATCGACATCTCGGTACTCATTGGATAGAAACCTAGATAAAACTCCAGATCAAGGGTGGGCACCGCAGTAAACACAACAATCCCTGCTCCATGTAAAATTGCCGCGCATAATTTGTGTATGCTTGAATGGTCATTTAACATCGCGTTAATAATTTCTGTGTTTGTTCAAAATACCACTAAGCAGTGCAGACGTGCTTACTGCCGCTCTCTTCAGATTATGAACAATGTAACACCACCACGATCCTCGGGATGTGCACGCTACGGATTTGTCACACATATCGAGGGCGGTGCCAATTTATTTATCTCATCTGTCTTCCCCCACAGTTGGCCTTGCAGCAAATAAAACTGGGTGCAGGGAAGTTGGACAGCCGCTGATATCAGGCCAACAGTTTTAAAAGGTGTCGTCCCGTTGAGTTGTTTATAACAACTCAAGACAAAATCTGTCCAAACACAACTACGTTCCATTTTTTTACACAGAACAACATGTTTCGACCATTTTTGGTCATCCTCAGGTAAACAATTTTTGTTTATTCAAAACACATTCCTCTCAACATCTTTTGAATAAACAACAATTATGAACCTGAAGATGAACTAAAATGGTCGAAACATGTTCTGCGTGATTAACGGAAGGTAGCTGTGTTTGGACGGGTTTTGTTTCGATTTCCGTTAGGACAACAAATTATACCATAAGTACAAACACGTGCAACTAAAGTGTACACATCGCCTTTAAATTTTCAGCCTGCCAAAATTTGTGCGTACGGATTATCGAAATCCAAACGCATTGTGCCCTTCCATATGTTGGAAATTCATTGTTATGGAGGTGCAGACGGATGGCGGTTAATTCGACGTCGTCAAATAAATTCGATAAAGATAAAAATCGTAACGTCTCTTTCGAAGTATCAAACACCACGAGTCAGTAATTTCCTATTCAAAGGATTGAGGTATCACAGGACACCGGTACGCACAACGCCAAAATGTACGTAGACCCTGTGCCTAGCACACATCCTGTTTCCAAGAACGGTCAATGCTTAACCTTTTAAGGCCTAGCGATAACTTTACATACCACGAGGTTTAACATTAAAAAATCCTACGTGGCGCCCACATTGCGTTTATGTGTTTTGTACGGATCTCAGAACAAACAGCAACTTTTGCCTTATAAAACATTAAGAGATTGGTTTTTATAACCGAAGTGGAGTGTGTTTACAGCGCGGTATGCACTGAGTCCTTATATAAAACATAAGCTTCATCTTTAAAGGGTTAACTAGCAACAAAGTTCGATTAAGTCCATAATTCTGTCCCTGGTTCACTGTTACATAAATTCGATACTTGATGCAGCGGCCTTAATCTAGGTGGAATATTCCATAAGTGGTTATAATGAACTGTAGTGTGATGTGCGACTGGTGGCGTCTGAAAGCTCAGAGGCGCCGGGTGCTGCGGTCCGGCGGACAAAAACAGCGTCAGTGTTAGCGTCTTGTTTGTTTTGTTTGAAATTAGCTACCAGGAACCAGCGAGTGGTTCATTCCCTCTGCAGGAAACTAGACACTGTTCAATATATGGTGCACATCCGGCGACATGATGACCTAGCCTCTGTGATCAGGCCTGCCAACCAACATCACGGCATCTCAATAATTAATGTCCTTCACGCCAACGTGAAATGTAAAACTGCACCCTGCGGGTGCTACAACTGTTTTCAAAGGCCGGATTTTCGTGACGTATGGATTGGAAAATGGGCCAAAAACTAACTAACTAACTAACTAACTAACTAACTAACTAACTAACTAACTAACTAACTAACTAACTGACTGACTGACTGACTGACTGACTGACTGACTGACTGACTTACTGACTGATTTACTGAATGACTGACTGACTTACTGACTAACCGACTGACCGTCTTACTAACTGACTGACTGACTGATTTACTTACTAACTAACTAACTAACTAAATAACTAGCTAACTAACTAACTAGCTAACTAACTAACTCCACGGAACAGAGTCCTCTCTGAGAAACTAACCGTTCCTCAGCTAGTCTAGAAATTCCCAGAATTTTACGAAACCTGAAGGTTCATTACCGCATTCACAAGAGCCCGCCACCTGTCCCAGTACTAAGGCAGATCAATCCAGTCCCTATCTCCCTATTCCACTTCGTTACGATCCATTTTAATAAATCCTCCTATTCATGTATACGTCTTCCAAGAAATGTCTTTCCCTCAGGTATCGCAGGCAAAACCCTGAATGCACCTCTCTGCCTCACATACGTGACAAAATCCCTGCCCAAGTCACCATATTTGGGTCCCAGATCTACACAGTATCAGCAGCAGAGTGTCTGAAAAGAAACTCAATACCTCTCGGCACAGAAAGACCTCAATATGAACATCTAAATCGCAGCGAAATTCAGCACACGAAGTAGGCAGGACTGTCACGTGGTCCGGCCACGTGATAAAACCAATGTGGTTGTAATGGGCAACTTTATGGAAACACGGAAATATCTAAGAATATCACACACTAGTGTAATACGCGTTGAAATGTTGTCTCTAAGCAGTGTTTCCGCACACACATAGACGTGTCAGTGATAACACACTGCTACGCACATAACAGCACTTCAAGGACGCTTCGCTAAAGATTTATTGTGTGTATACACTGTCAACTTGACACGCTCTACAAACAGCGTTAAATAATTCAATTCAATTATTTATTATTAATGCGCTGACAAAACAGCCCAAGGCCATTTACAGAGCCCGCACAGGGGTTACAAGGGATACTACATATAATAAATAGCCAAAACATAAACATATGGGAAAGAGAAAAAGAAAGTTCACAGGTAGCCCGCAACATGAAGAATATTAAAATTGTTAAATGAAAAGGGTTAAGAAAATTGTATGTTCAGGAATATATATTTACTTCAGTTCCAGTCGACTGAATCAATTCCTTATTAAATTTTTAACAACGAAGACATGCAAGCTTAGAAACAGGAGGCGCCGAATGTAACACGATTAACTACAGAGTGTCCTAAATATACTGAAACCAAAAATTAACTAGAGCTGTCCTAAACAAATTGAAACCAAAAATTCTCAAGAAACGTCACCGACCGAACTACAGCGTCGAGTTCATGATTTACGTTGGTAACAAATCACTGATGATGATGATGATGATGATGATAGAAGACTTGTGTACAATATAACTTTACATGGCAAAACATTTCGTAATTACACAACGTACAGGTCAAACTGTCCCTGTATACACTACAAGCGCACATGAGTGAGTGAAGGTACCGCTATTTAATGAAGGGAAAACTGGCCACCGAACGATCATCATCCGGGCAGGATCCCGCTTCGTTCCAACCACCCCACTCCCAACTTCTCAGCCTAAACATCCAAAATATTAATATTATCTTTCCACCTCCGTTTAGGTGTTTAAAGTGAGCATCTTCTAACAGTCTTACTTATCAAAATTACGTATACGTATCTCGTTTCCCCTGACACAGCCACATGCCCAGGCTATTAGATTTCATTGCTTTACTACGTGACCTCAACAAATGATGAAGTTGCGAGACGCTGCATTAATTACGCACTTACGCCTATTTACCGAACGTTAGGTCCGAATGTCTTAACAAATTTGCAGTCTATATTTTCACCCACCCACCCCAAAACCCCTCAAAGTTTTGCATCAGTTTGCAAACGAAAATAAAAATTATAATTGTAAGAACTCAAAACAAAATTTATCAAATGAAACCGCGGAGAAATATTTAACCTTTTAAAGCCTAGCGGTAACTTTACGTACCACCAGGTTTAACATTAAAAAATTCTACGTGGTGCCCACATTGCGTTTATGTGTTTTGTACGGATCTCAGAACAAACAGCAACTTTTGCCTTATAAAACATTAACAGATTGGTTTTTATAACCGAAGAGGAGAGTGTTTACAGCGCGGTACGCACTGAGTCCTCATATAAAACAGATACACTTTGTCTTTAAAGGGTTAATCTTCCAAAGCCCAGTGGTAACTTTATATACCGCCTGCTGTAACATTACGAAACTACATTTTGCCACAGACTGTATTTACGTGCTGAAGGGTTCTCAAAACAATTAGTTCCCTAAACAAAATTTAAAAGCCGGTCCTTCTGCTGATACAGACTCCATTCTCTGTTGATATACGAGCTTAAGGTGTACACACAATTCGGTTAATGACCTCCTCAAACGTTGCAGAAGACTTTCACACGAACGCATTACACTAATTGTAAAATTCTGCCCAATTGCATAAATCTTACAGTGTTCATTCTCTTTTAGTTTTCCGAGAGAAACTGAACAGTTAAGAACACCAATCATTAAATTTAATGATTATTCATGCGAGCTGAAAACAAGCGTCTCAGCATTCCTTCGTCACCAGCTATAAGTATCTCACAGTATCTGCAGCAGAACTTTCTGTTTGTTTTGTGTGAAATTAGCTCGCAGCAAACTCCAGAGAGCACGTAATTCACTCTGCAGCCCCCCGCCACCCCCCCAACCCCCGCCAGTCACACTTCCCAATGTGACGTCTTCATGTCGCCAGCTACCTCCTCTTGTCCCTTAAGGTTACCAACAGCAACGTGTGGACAAGACACGATTGGAAATACCGCAGTTTGCATCATTCCTGGAAGGAAAATATAGCAAGAACTGACCTTAAATGAAGGCTGAATAGGAAGGTTCAAAGAAGGGTGGTATTCAACTCATAATCATCAGCCCAACCAAATGCACTGCATTGTTCCCAGATATTCTACATTACAATGTCACGCTGAACACTGCTACATGTTTCGATCCCTTATGGTATCATCATCAGGGAAACACATCAACCCTTTAAAGACGAAGCGTATGTTTTATACAAGGACTCAGTGCGTACCGCGCTGTAAACACTCTCCACTTCGGTTATAAAAACCAGTCTCTTAATGTTTTATAAGGCAAAAGTTGCTGTTTGTTCTGAGATCCGTACAAAACACATAAACGCAATGTGGGCACCACGTAGAATTTTTTAATGTTAAACCTGGTCCTATGTAAAGTTACCGCTAGGCTTTAAAAGGTTAAAGTAGCACTTCACAAAACTGAACTAGCAATAAAAGGATGTAAAAAGGTCAACTAGTTAAAATATAGGCGTTTGTTGTATAACAGATTCTGGTATACAGCGTTTTGGGGACAGGCTGCATAAGGAAAGCTAGGACAGTACGTTTTTACTAGCTGACCTTTTTAAAGTTTTTTTTTTTTTGTGCGTGGATTGTTAGTTCAGTTCTACGAAGTGTTACTTTAATGTGTTTCCCTGATGATGATGCCATAAGGGATCGAAGCATGTAGCAGTGTTCAGCGTGATACTGTGATATATAAAGTATGTGTGACCAACAGAGTGCGTTTGTTGGGCTGAGTGTTGTGATCTGCTTAGCGACAGTACGCGGAACGAACCGTATGAAACATATACAAAAGGGAGGGACTCCTTTGTCCTATCAAGAACACAGGGTGACACATAGCATGTTAGGAGACGCTATGTCTTATGAGATATCACCCCACGTCCACTGGCCAACGGTAACTTGGAGCCACCTACCACCTGACACGGGACGACATCCCACAATGCTTCTACTCTTCAGCAACACTATTGTGAGAACCTAAAATCTCACACACGTTTATTTTGGTGTGTGTTGGCAGCAAGACGCCATGACAGTGCTTTGGGGAGTGAAAATAATGGAAGAGAACCTGGGTGGTCACCTCTAGACTTCAGAGTTACTCGTTTTGGGGCTGGGAGGGGCCCCGAGCTAATTTCGAACGCGTTGATACACCCGACGTCGCTCACTTCACCAACTGACCCGTTCTACCGCGGTTTTCAGCGTAAAGTAATATGGAGAAGCAGGTGTCTACGAAACGCTGGCGCACATGCAGCACACTACACGCCATTGCAGCCAAGAAGACCTTAACACTAACTGAACTCTCAGCTGTTTAAAACCTAGAAGTGGTGGCTAGCTAGATGAGCCGAACTAGGGTGCAACTTAGGCAAGAGTCATGCATTAACCTTTTAAAGCCTAGCGGTAACTTTCCATACGGCCAGGTTTAACATTAAAAAATTCTACGTGGTGCCCACATTGCGTTTATGTGTTTTGTACGGATCTCAGCACAAACAGCAACTTTTGCCTTATAAAACATTAAGAGACTGGTTTTTATAACCGAAGTGGAGAGTGTTTACAGCGCGGTACGCACTGAGTCCTTATATAAAACAGATACGTTTCGTCTTTAAACGGTTAATAAAATACAATAATTTTCCTTATTTGATGTCTTCTTATTTGTGTTCAACTAAAACAGTTAGCTACGTCTCCTTTCTTCAAGGAAATCTTTTAAAAAGCCGTTCACGGCCAGCCTCGTGTGGATGTGAACTACCTGAATATTAATTTCTATCCGCCAGGTGCGCGAGCCGCGTTGTATATACACCTATGTACTATATATAGGCGTAACTACATCCGACAGGTAGCCAATCGGGTAAAGTGTTAACTGGACATCCAAACGCGGTAGTCTTTCTCCTACAAAAAAAAAATTGTTCAAGTTTACGAGCTGAATTACGCGACGCTCTGGTGATGTGTGTGTCCCCCCCCCCCCCGCCCCCACGAGATGCCAGCAGGAGTTCAAAACACATCTGGCATATTTACACAATATAGGTTCCGTGGCGCCTTGGGGATTTAAAAGGGGTGGGAGGGACAACGTCACACAGCGTGTGCTAGAAGAAAACGCTTGATGGATTTTCCTAGTTCCTCCAATCGCTCAACATCCTCGATTCCTACCTCAGGGCGCGTTCTAATCGAAAGTCGATTGGCGTCCTTCTGACTACGAGCAGACCTTCATCTCACCTTCAAAGCTACTTTTCTTTCAAATTCAATAACAAAATGCTATCGTTCACTCAGTTATTATCAGTCGGTTTTTTGAAAGCCAATTAGGAGATGCACTCTGGTAGCTCTCAAATCGTAAGAAAATGGGTTATACAATGCTGCCACGTCGCCATTTCTTGCCCTGCCAAAATACAGTAATTCATACCTGAAAGATATGGAAAGTGAGCCATGCAATATCACAATATTACACACCACTGTATTTTGACATGCACTCGTCGTAATTATTTACTTGGATCGATTCCAATAGAATTTCCTAATTTTATAAAGTGTAATTAGGATAAAACCAAAAAATGACCCCCCAACACAACGTACATTCTTAAGTGTCAAAACATAGCCACAAAAAACAAAAAATATAATAGAAACTAATATTTAAACTTACATACACACGTCAACAAGAATCGGCTACGGATTTTCACAATATGACCTTCTCTACGCTATTACAGCACCACATTTAGGCACATAAAACCTTCATTCCTATAAATTTCACTTCAACTGTAAAGAATCACGTCATATTCTAACCTTTAAATTTTACATTTACAAATTTAATGTGTTCCATGTCCGTGCACTACATTATACAACAACACTAATCACCAACAAATGCACAAAGAGAGTTTTATCATCAATTGTAACACACTCCTACATGTTTCGACCCTGCTGGATCATCTTCAGGGAGAACTTTTTGTTATCATTACACTAAGGTTGCATTTTACAGTTCGGTGAGAATGTGCTGTTGACTGTGTACTGGAGGCGTGAACTCTCCGCGGTCCAGAGAGTTCACGCCTCCAAAAACAATGCGATACGAATTATTCACTATTTTTTACGTACTAAAAATTAAATACGAGTTGTGACCATTAAGTAACGAGACTAATTCCAGTAAAGTGTCTTATCGGCGCAGTATCAGGCTTGGGTCTGCGGCAGTTCACTTGTTGGGATTGCGGGTTCGAATGCCACTGGGGGGGATGGATGTCTGTCTTTTGTGACTGTTGTCTGTTGTCAGGTAGAGGTTCCTGCGTCGGGCTGATCACTCGTCCAGAGGAGTCCTACCGAGTGTGGTGTGTCTGAGTGTGATCGTGAAGCGTCGATAATGAGGAGGCCCTGGCACACTTCGGGCTGTTACGCCATTTAAAAAAGCACCTTATAAAAGAAATGAGTGTAATTGCACCACAAGCTACAAACACCTCCAAACGAGCCTCCCAACCTCCAAAGCAACCCCTAAATTCGTTTTGTGACAGTGCTTCAAGTAACCCTGCCATCTTCTGCACACACCTCAGGTAACATATTGCAGTTTTTGGTCGCAGTTTTCTTCATTTTCACAGGAAATACAAAGTTTGTTTTCTTTGTCAATCGACACTGCGGAACGCTAAAAAAGTCTACTAAAAATTACACGACACTACGTCACCTTAACGGAGAGTGGTTCAGCGCTAAGGGTCGGCAGTTCAGAAGCCGTGCGCAGTCTCGTTATTTAACAGCTACATGTCGTAGAAAAAAGAATAAGAAATAATACAAAATTTCATTCAAATAACTTGTAGCAATAAAACGGAAGTCAGTGATTTCATTTCCCACGATCTTTTGGCAAGCAAAGACGCTTCAGTCCTCGCTTTACAACGAATGAGATAAACGTATATAAGATTCGTGGGCAGGCGGTGCACAGCCCACATCCGGAGTAACCGAGTTTGCCTATGTCGTGACATCCAAGCACATGCGAAGTAATCCCGTAATACATTACGCTTACATTTCCAGGCACCTTCCTTCGCAACAATTTACAACAATTATCCCTATATATTTCAGTCCCATAACAAACAGCAGTGACGTACGGCGGTCGCTAGATATGACAAAAGAGTCTGGGATATAGCAAATAGTCACAAACAGCATTCAACTAACGCTGGATGGAAACTGGGGATGTCTCATTGCAGTGGTCCGGCTAAGCAAGTGAAAAAGCAGGAAGTGGCAGCACAAGCAGTTAGCAGAGATAGCAGCTATTGTCAGAAACAAGCCACCTTAACAACATTACCATGACGCCACTGTTCCAGAATATTCACTCACCATCTAACTGGAAGCCCCAGTCTACTTACTCTGTGATATACATGTTGTTACAAAAGACCTAGAGCTTCCTTCAACACTAGCGCTCAAGTGGTGGCTATAAGAACTTCCTAACCCTTCACTTTTAAGATTAACCCTTTAAAGACGAAGCGTATCTGTTTTATATAAGGATTCAGTGCGTACCGCGCTGTAAACACTCTCCACTTCGGTTATAAAAAC
>BLKM01008636.1:0-12768 GCA_013340265.1 Coptotermes formosanus | reverse complement strand
CTCGGGGAAAAAAACCTGTCCCAGTTACACTTTACCCACCACAAATCTCACACGGACTGACCTGGGATCGTACCCGAGCCTCAGCGGTGAGAGGGCGGCAACTAACTACTTGAGCAGTGGTATGGCCCTGAAGTAATTACTCTACATCATATGTAAACATTAAGTCCGTACCTCACAGAGAACACTGCTCCCATAAGCAAGGCCAATTGGTGAATGCTGTAGAGGAAAATAATGGTTGATTATTGTAAGAATCATACAAAACACACAAATGCATAATGTGGGTAAAGCAAAAGGCAAAGCAATCCCATTACAGGCCTGGACAGGCCCTGAGGGTTCCAGGAGGGTGAGGCCCCAAGATTTCAAGACAGTCGGCACATGAAGGTGGTAAGGTTGTCAGCTCTACGCAACGGCCGCCTTTAGCCCCCAGGAAATATTCCTGGTACTCATTTCTGTTACAGGCTGAGTCGACCCCAGGGCCACATTGCGGCGGGAAGGATTATGTCAATGAAAAATTCCAATGACACAATCGGAAATTGAACCCGCGACCTTCCGGCTTGTAGCGCACTGCCTCAACCAACTGCGCCACCGAGTGCCCCCCCCCCCGCTCCGCCCCCAATGTGGGTAAAAGTCAAATGTTTTAGTGTTAAGCCTGGTGTTACGTACAGTAAGAAACCACTAGGCCCTAAAGCCTCTGCCGATCTGTCATCCCGCTGACCGCCCCCCAAATGCTAGCAGCACGAAGCACAGGCTGACGGATGACCAGGCACCGCACATCATAATGTTGCTTAATTAAGTATTCATAAATTAACTCCCCTCAGTGAGCAACAGCCTTCATTTAGGAACATAAACTCCCCCCCCCCCCCCACCCCACAGCGCGGCTCTCACATCATGTAGCTAGAGTAAGCAACTTCCGGTCAACCTTTCAACTTCATCCCCCCCCCCCCCCATACACAGAGTACAGTCAGTGTCTCAGCACTACAGTTCTTGCTCCTCGACGGGCTCCAGTACGTAAAACTATACTGCGGCTACGGTAAGAAGTCGCACGGATGGTGGGGAAAACAGCACCATGTCCCACAGTGTTACACAGCCCGAATAACATGCTAGTATCGGTCATCAAGTGGTTTATTAACCTTTTAAATCCTAGCTAATACTTCATGTATCAACAGCTTAATACGTAAAACATCCACTTTAGCCCAGACAGTGTAGTTATGCGTTTTTTTTATGTATCTCAGAATAAACAGGGACTTCTAACCTTATACAGCATTAACTGGTTGGTTTCTATAACCGAGGACTGCTTACTGCGCGGTACGAACACAGTCTTTTAAATGAAAGAGACTGCATTTTGTCTTTAAAGGGTTAACGCCACTTGGAGGTGCAGTGACATGCAGACAGATGGGCTTAGTGAGACTGAGGGAAAAGAGGTCACTAATTTCATACTGGGAAATGAAAAATGGCAGAAGAAATGAAGACTATATGTCCTGTTGTACTGCGAAGAAAAGAAGCGAAGTATCAAGGTTCTGATTGGGAATTTGAAAACTGAGGGGGCTAAGAAGAAAAACTGAAAAGGGGAATATGTACCCTAGGCAGAAGGTAAGAGAATTACATCCATTTGTTAACGAAATGTACAAAAATACAAAGTAGGAGAGGGGAAATTTTGAATAATAGGTGGTTAAATGACGAGATAGCTTATAAGGAAGTGACTAATTGTACTAAGGCCACAGAATTGAGAAACCACCGAATATTAGAATGTAAGACAAAATGTAAGTGGGAGAACCGAACACAGGAAAACCACAAATGATCGCGGAAGAGAGTGGAGAAATGCAGTAATAAGAGTCAAGATATTAATTAGTTAATTTAAACATGTGATGACTTAATGCAACGGATGTGTACTGAAGAAAACCCGCTATTATCAGACACACACCTTGCAGAATGTACATATACTCGACACTCAACGCATAAACAGGCATGCATTCACTCGTTCGTTCGTTCATTCATTCATTCATTCATTCATTCATTCATCCATCCATCCATCCATCCATCCATCCATCCATCCATCAATTAACCTTCTAAAGCCTAGCGGTAACTTTACATACGACTAGGTTTAAGATTAAAAAATTCTACGTAGTGCCCACATTGCGTTTATGTGTTTTGTACGGATCTCAGAACAAACAACAACTTTTGCCTTACAAAACATTAAGAGATTGGTTTTTATAACGGAAGTGGAGAGTGTTTACAGCGCGGTACGCACTGAGTCCTTATATAAAACAGATACGCTTCGTCTTTGAAGGGTTAATATTCACAGGCACAGAATGTTTAGACGACTGAAAGGGCCCACAGATATAGAGAAGCTGTCCGACAAAATAGTTACAGCGAAAAAAGTTATCTTCTTTCAGTAGCCTCGGCATAGTCTGCTATCATGGGCACTTTCCAGATAATTCCTTCACAACGTGACACCTCCAAGTACGATTACGCTCAGCATTAACACTACTGAGGTGACGTGTCTTTTATTAAGGTTGATCCGAACACACAGCGTAATCGGAAACAAGATATTGTGTTACGCGCAATCAGAGACAACGCGTCTATGTAGAAACAGGATACAATATGACGTACATGTCTGGGAAATTCAAGAGACGTGCTTTTCGTAATTGGGAAATTGAAGAAGACGTGTTCAGAGGTGGAGTCGCATTCCCCGGAAGGACAGCTGAACCGTTCCGAATTCATAACCGTGAAACTGATGAGACTTGCACGACTCATATGTAATGCAAGGTAACATACCTGTTCAGTATTGGTTTCACTAGCGAAGATTAACCACCGTCAAATGTCATAACCACCTTCGCAAGTCACATAAGAATCGATCAAGAAATAGGCCTACAATGCAAACACTCTGAGTGCTTTATTCAGCACTAATAACAAGAATTCAGATTTAAATGTATTGTTTCCCCACTACTTTTACAAGTATTCCCCGTCAAAACTGAGCGATTTCTTGGATGATGTGGGAACTTTTCTATGCCCTGCTGTTATCAGTCCGTGTTGTGTGTTTATCAGCCATTGGGTAAGAACCGTTTTCACATCGCGATCATCTTTAACCTTTTAAAGCCTAGCGGTAACTTTACGTACCACCAGGTTTAACATTAAAAAATTCTACGCGGTGCCCACATTGCGTTTATGTGTTTTGTACGGATCTCAGAACAAACAGCAACTTTTGCCTTATAAAACATTAAGAGATTGGTTTTTATACCGAAGTGGAGAGTGTTTACAGCGCGGTACGCACTGAGTCATTATATAAAACAGATACGCTTCGTCTTTAAAGGGTTAAATCTGTCGCCCGCCAAAACTTTGCTTCAGCGACGGAAACATAAAAATCGCATGGTGACGAACTGCCCCAACATAATCACCGCCAATGTACATTACATGCGAACTCGGTTATAACGTCATAAATGGAACTGAATATTTCGTGTCGTTATAACCGAGGAATGTAATGTTACGGTTAACAATGAGGAATTAATTGGTACGAAAGAATATCTAACGCTATAGACGAGGTGTCCCATAAACCGATGTCGTTATAACCGGGCTATACAGTGTTTAGTTACGGACTTTTAACGTCTTGTAAACTTACTTTCTGACCGATTCTTGTATACTAGCTGTGCCATGAAATGGTGTAATTAGTACCGATGAGTTTGGTTAAATGAAAAACACGGCGTCTTCATATTTATTATAAGTTTTACCCCATTATTTGCAGGGCAGAGCTGGCGGAAATCATGAGGCATCTGAGTTTGAACCCCACGCCTCTGCACTCACACTGCGACCCCGCCTCTCGAATGGTGAACACAGGCATCAAAGCACTACACCGCAATGCAGGTCCATTCAATGCATTTCACGGACTTTATCCATATGGTGAAGGGGGCCGAAGCGCGAAACAGACCGTCTCCAGTTAGTCCCAACTCTTAAGGATAACTGTTGGGTTATCTCCGCTCATTCAACACAGGTTCACGTCACAGCACTCAGATATACGGACACTTTCACATTATCTTGTATATGTTAAGACTACCATTCAAACATGGCGTTGCTGAATTAATCTCGCCTTAGCTCGTTACCCATTGGCTGCAGGGGTGTGGAAGAGACCCGGGGTGGAGGGGGGGGGGGTCGAGTAATCACGACCATCGATCAACGGCGCAAATACCTCCTGTCGTCGTTGCGTTGCATTTATCGGGCCAATAAACGGGCTTAAAATGAAGACGTTCGCTTCGGTCATCTTTAACCAAAATCTTTTCATGACAGGTACACCCGTAGTCACCACGTTATAAACTCTAACTTCAATTCGTGACATATATTACAACGTACGGTTTGTGAAGTTTCCAAATTTAAGTACCCCGTATCAGGTAGGCAGTTAGCACAATACTGCCATGTCGTTCGATTTCCAAAACACTCAACACACACACACGCGCGCGCACACACACATGAGTTCTAATATTACGTCCCTATGGTTGCGAAACTTCGTTCCTTACTTGCCTGACTGTAAACGACACGCTGTGAAATTACTCCAAGATAAAACTTGGCAATAGGAATATTATTAACTAATTGTATTATTATTATTATTATTATTGTAATTGCATTTGTATTGTATTTGTATGTTTATTGCATTTGTCATTGTATTTGTATTGTGTATAGTATGTGTCCATTGTTTTTGTAATTTTGTGTGCTGTTTTGTTTTAATGTTGTGTTACTTCGTGTGATGTGTCTTATTTTGTGCGTTCTGTCTTATTGTAGTACCACTGCCACCGGGTACAAACCCCTATGCAGTCAAAATAAATAAATAAATAAATAATAATATATTCGGGTGACTTATACATCCTACTTAGTAGCGTTACTACACTCAAATCGTGAGAACAGAAGGGGCCAACATTTTGCTGTGTTACAGAAAGGCATTATACAGAAATTCTGTATGGAACCTTTCTGCAAATCCGCCTCTAGGAAAACCGCGGAAGGAATGGGATGATAAAACTAAAGTACATCTCAGAGACATGGAACAGGGGGTAATGGAAGTTGCTTAATTTTCGGATGCTACTACTAGACACCTAGTTGTACGTAAGATATTAAAAAAGGTAAAGCAGTCCCATTACAGGCCTGGACAGGCCCTTAGGGTTCCAGGAGGTTGAGGCTCCTAGATTTCTGGACAGTCGGCACTTGAAGGTGGTAAGGTTGTCAGCCATACGCACCGGCCGCGTTTACCCCCCAGGAAATATTCCTGGTACTCATTTCTGTTAGAGGCTGAGTCCAACCCAGGGCCATAGTACGACCGAAAGGATTATGCCAATGAAAAATTCCAATTACATCATCGGGGATCGAACCCGCGACCTTCCGGTTTGTAGTGCGGTGCCTCAACCAACTGCTCCACGTAAGATATTGGTTTAGGAAAATGAAAAATCAACATTTTGTTTACAACAACTCTTAACATATGTATTCTCTTCAATATGCACGTTAAAACACAAAGAAACCAACACACATACAAGCAAGCAACCTCCTTATATATTTTCATCAAGATCGGACTAGTTGGCTGAGAGATGTTAAAATGGGTCCAGAGGCCATTCAAATCATGCCTCGCATTAAAATGATACTTATGCCTAACTAAGACGGTCACGACTCTAGCATCTTTGACTGGAGGTCTGATCCAAGAAACGCCAGGCTGTGAGTTACGACTGCAGTCACTTGACCTGGGAGGAGGACACGCAGGTGAAAATTGCGAGCTTGCTACTCCCCCCCCCCCCCCTCCCGCCCGCACCAACGCCAGTGACACACTATAAATTGGTTACCCTTCGGAACGCTGACATTTCAGTGAGGGGGCCAGAAACGTTACGACAGGCATTTGTCTAAATGAAGGTGCGTGATTCGCCGTACATCTAGGGTGGTGCTGTAAGACAGTATCACATTCTTCCTCTAACCTCTGGGCCAAACCGCGTACAGCAGTAGAGATATTACGGTATCAGTCCAATGTCCACAGATTCTGTAGTGCTAGTGGGCACTTCTAGGTTACGGACCATCACACCCTAGAATCACCTAAACGTTCTGCTATCAGAACGGACTAATTAAAACACAGAAGAAACGTTTCAAACAAAAGTCTGTCTACACTGACCCTTTCAAGCCCAGTGGTTTCTGTATCAGCCATCAAATTTAAACATTCAACAACTCCACATTGTGGTCACACAGTGCATTTGTATGTTCTCTTTGGATATCACAATAAACAGAGATTACTTCACTAAACACCATTAACAGATTGCTTTTTCTGTCAAAACGCCGCGTGATTACAGGGCGTTACGAGCTGTATCTTTGCAATTCAGGTTAACGTTCTTCTGTAAAGGGTTAAAGGAGATCGACAGTCAAGTTACGTAGTAACGTGTACACTGGGCTCATTTTCAGGAACAACTAAATTGTGTGGCTTCAAGGGTTATTTGACCAATATTAACCCTTTAAAGACGAAGCGTATCTGTTTTATATAAGGACTCAGTGCGTACCTCGCTGTAAACACTCTCCACTTCGGTTATAAAAACCACTCTCTTAATGATTTATAAGGCAAAAGTTGCTGTTTGTTCTGAGATCCGTACAAAACACATAAACGCAATGTGGGCACCACGTAGAATTTTTTAATGTTAAACCTGGCCGTATGTAAAGTTACTGCTAGGCTTTAAAAGGTTAATACAAACAAGGCCCCCGTGTTAGACATCGTACCCATGGCCCCTCATTAGTCACTTTAATATAAAACTGCAGACCAGTTTCAGATTAAACATGACAGCAAACATACACGAGCTCCACGAAATGTGTTCATTTCACGCGCATGGTGGTGAAGAAATCATACGCATGAAGTATGAAGTCGTATCTAATACTGAACTGAAAAGATATACCACAAAATCTAATCATTTAAGTATCTGATATGTTTCCAGCAAGCACCTCCTTCATTCCACATTACTGCTAGCTTGTGATATTACAGCCGCCATTACCTACTTGTGGACAAACTTCCGGTTCCGGACATGTACTCGATAGTGTGGAAGATCTCCGCTAGACCGAGCTGCAGTCTGTATCCCCTAGTAACAACCAGTGACAATGGAATCGTCGCTACGGCGTGTACAAATACATGACAGATTTTCCTACATTCATGCTTTTATGCAGTTCTTCTAACGTGCGTTGTTGAAGTATTATGTGAGAGGTATATGGAATGACGCATTGGTATGAAATTCTTGCAAGGCCCTTCATTTATGTGACTCAGTTTGAGACCCACTGGCGGGAACTTGTGAAACTTTTGTGCCATAAAATCCTACACTTCTTGACCTACTGAGACACTATCAGCTTCTGAAAAACTCTCGCCCGTGAGTTAGTTGGCACACTACATGACTTTGTCATATTGCTGTACTTTGAGGAAAAGTGATCATATTTTTAATACTCTCGTAGTGTTACAGAATAACCCTTGGTCAATTTTGGTTACAATAGTGGTAAAAAACGCAAGTATTACCGAAAAAGTAATCACTTTAGATGCCCTATTATTATGTATGTCATCACTAAAGCTCCTTAAAACTGTAAGCAAATTAACCCAATGATTCCATACTTCAAACGGAAAAATACAGAAATCTGCTCTAGTACATGCCCGAGGCAAAGTCATTTCAGTCTTTTACAAGTGCAAGAACCAGAGCTGCTCTAAAAGTACTTCCGACAACCAGACACACACAGCCACCTTACTTACCGGAAAAAATATAAATATTGGTACGGTTTTGTGAGCATTTCTATAAACTTCATTGCGTGAATCACCGCGTTAACCTTTTAAAGCCTAGCGGTAACTTTACACACCACCAGGTTTAACATTAAAAAATTCTATATGGTGCCCACATTGCGTTTATGTGTTTTGTACGGATCTCAGAACAAACAGCAACTTTTGCCTTATAAAACATTAAATGATTGGTTCTTATAACCGAAGTGGAGAGTGTTTACAGCGCGGTACGCACTGAGTCCTTATATAAAACAGATACGCTTCTTCTTTAAAGGGTTAATATACACACGCACTCACTGTGCGTTTGAAATGGTATAGGAAACACTATTACATTTACTATTTGCCTGCCCATGCGGATTAAGGCCGCAGTAAGGAGTTCGTGTTAACCTTATATCCTACCAACAGTGCTACAACCGAACGCTGGGTTTTCCCAGGGAGGAAGAGAGATTTTAAGAATTTTCTGTGGGAGGCTGCTCTCCTTTATTCAGACACGGGCACCTGTCTGGCTTCTCCTGCAGCGATTCATTCTCACCAAGTAAACATCACCACGCCTAGTTAGCACTTCACTTGTTTGCGAGTCCATAATGCTGTTAATACTCCTTGTAGAAAATTAAAATTGTGTTGGGGTAACTTCAACACGCGAATGCAGTATTAATATTAAGCTTGCGAACTTCGAATCACTTAAAAACTTGAAAAAGGGGACATACACCTGCCTCTTATGCCTGCTTCTTACCTTGCAGGAAGAAAAGTAGAATAAAGAGGAACAAAAATATCACTAGACACTGCAGGCATATAGACTTCATTATATAGAAACTACACAGGAAAGACATAGTAACGTCAAAACCAAATTTCAAAACGTACTTTTTGCTACACTATAAAAATAAGCTTAGGTCTGCGTCAGTGAGCCGTTCACAGACAGCAACACCTGCCTCTTGAGGGTGTTCATAACGTTATCTAAGATTAAAGTTCGTGAAAGCATTCCCACGTGGATATGTATACACGTGTGCTAAGCCTCTCATTCAAAGCAGGCAGTCCTGAGAACCCTACTCCTATGGGATAAGCTACCAACAAGCCGCGTCACACAGTTATCCACACTGTTTATCAAACTCTTTCATGTGGAATACACAGTACAGCAAATCGACTGTCGCAATCATGTGTATGTGCATGTGAGTGTGTACGCACGATAATACTCGTATCGCGCACTTAGGCATGTTTAGTGCTAACTATATTCATACAGTGAGATTCGCAACCTGAAGACAGAAGCAAAAATTTTCTCCGAAACGTTTATTACATACCAAACTACAGCAAGCCATATTTAAAAAGACCATAACCTATACTCATATTATTCTTAACATTTCTTTAAGATATTCATGTATGTATATTTTGTGATATTAATTATAGCTGACGGAACCATACAAATTTATAATCAGAATACCCGCAAGAATAGGACAATTTTAGGGAGACCTAAGCAAAGATTGGAGGATAACATTAAACGGCATCTGAGAAGGCACAGGGTGTTCAGTGTGGGATGATTCATGTGGCCCGGAATACTGTTCTGTGAACACATCATAAACATTCTAGTTTCATGGCAGGCGGCGAATCAGTTGAATTTATGTGTGACTGTCAGCTTCTCACGCATAAGTCTAGCTCCACTGTGTTAGCTTAAGTCAGCTGTCTACTTTATGTTATTAGTTCGTCCTCAGATGTAACAAACTTCAAAAAATTTGACCAATGAAACAGTAACATTACGAACAGCTTACATGGAAGATCTCTACTTGTCCTGCAGTTTGCTATCCAAAAACACAAACATCACGATGCACAGAACTGTAAGTTTGCCTGTTGATCTGTATGGGTGTGAAACTTGGTGTCTATCACAACGAACGAGGACCAGACGCTGAGGGTCTTCGAGAATAGGGTGCTGAGGAAGATATCTGGAACTAAGACGACCTGGAGGAGACTGCACAAAGAGGAGCTTCATGTTCTGTACTGCTCACCAAAATATTATATGGGTGATCAGGAAGAATGAGATGGGCGGAGTATGTAGTACTTATGGGCAAGAGAAGTGAATACGAAGTTTATTTTGGGGGGGGGGACTATGAGGACTAGATGGGCGGAGTATGTAGCACTTATGGGCAAGAGAAGTGAATACGAAGTTTTCTTGGGGGGGGGGGGGGGGACCATGAGGAAAAAAGACCACACCCAAAAATAATCGGACTTAGCAAGATAAAATAAAAAAAGATATTCAAGATATCTGTTGGGATGGAGGTGCGTGGAGTAGACTGATCTGGCTCAGGGTAGGGACAAGTGGCGGTATCTTTTATATGCACGGCAATGAACATTACGGTTCCACAAAATACGGGGAATTTCTTGACTAGCTGAGGAACTATTTAGCCTCTCGATAACTCCTCTGCTCCATGGATTTAGTTAGTAACATGGAAAAGCGGAAATATGTTATAAATAAGCCAGGAGTGATCGAAGTGACAATATAACATACAAACAACAGGAGAAGACGCTGAAATGACAAAGCAGAGTTGAAAGTACTCCCGCTATGATGCTCTTGTAACTGTATTTTTTTACGAAAACATTCAAAGTGAAAATAATACTAAACGTCGCACAGTTCTTTTCTATTCAGCAATTATAATTTTGGCTTAACTCAGCACAAGGGATGCGTACTTTTGAAGATCCATTTTTTGATCCTACGTTACGTGGTGGGTGTGTCGCTTTAGGCTCGCCAGTTCGCACGGCCAACATATTCTCAGTATACTTCCTAAAAACATGCACAAGAACGCACACTGCATATTTATAGATGAAATGCCACACATCAGTTACAAATCCTTAATTAAGTGATGCCTAAGAGAGACGAGGTGGCAGGGGAGTGGAGAAGACTACATAACGAGGAACTTAATAATCTGTACTCATCACCAAATATTATTCGGCTGATCAAATAGAGAAGAGATGGGTGGGGCATGTAGCACGTATAGGGGAAAGGAGAGGTTTTTGGTAGGGAGACCTGAGGGAAGGAGACCACTTGCGAGATCCAGGCGTAGGTGGGAGGATAATATTAAAATGGATCTTCAAGAAGTGGGATGTGGCATGCACTGGATTGAGCTGGCTCAGGATAGAGACAGGTGGCGGGCTGTTGTAAATGCGGAAATGAACCTCCGGGCTCCATAAAATGCAGGAATTTCTTCACTAGCTGAGGGCCTGTTAGCTTCTCAAGGACTCTGCTCCACGGAGTTAGTTAGTTAGTTAGTTAGTTAGTTAGTTAAAGTGGTGCTACTGTCGCTTTCGCCGATCCCAGTGGCCGCGTGGTCTATTGCGTGGGACTTCGGCCGAGCGCTTGCTGGGATCGTGGGTTCGAATCCCACCGAGGGCATGGATGTTTGTCTCTTGTGTTTGTGTTGTCACGTAGCGGTCTCTGCGACGGATTGATCACTCGCCCACAGGAGTTCTACCGAGTGTGGCGTGTCTGAGCGTGATCTAGAAACCTCAGAAGGCGGCGGCCTGGGCCCGATTTGGGCTGTTGCGCCACAGGAAAGCAAAAAGTGTCGCTTTCACCTAACACGTCAGCGGTTCCACCATATTGCCATTACAGACTGTAGGAAGCTGAGAAGTACACAGCTATGGTGTGGTCTTCTATAACAGAAAGGCTTTATAAAGTTCGTGAGAAACGGTTAACTGAGTCAAACGTTTAAATGACGGACACAATGACAGCAGTGACCTACTGAACTTAAAATATTTCTGCAAGCAACTGAAGGAGACCAAGGACGTTCATGTTACAATTCAGAGGGAAATCTACCCTGAAGATGGAAGGAGGATACTCTTTCGAAACTCATTTCCACACGGTACTACATTCCGTAGGGGGCACGCGGTGGAGCAGTTTAAGGCACTGCGCTGCAAGCCGGAAGGCCATGGGTTCAGTTCCCGATGGTGTCAATAACAATCCTTCCGGCCGCATTATGGCACTGGGGTCGAATCAACATCTAAGAGAAATGAGTACCAGGAATATTTCCTGGGGGATAAAGGCGGCCGGTGCTCAGGCCTGACAACCTTACCACCTTCATGTGTCGATTGTCTTGAAATCCGGGAGCCTCAACCTGCTGGAACCCTCAGGGCGTACTCAGGCCTGTAATGGGATTGTTTCACTATATTCCATAAGATCTTATACTGCATGAAAACAGGGTGTGTTTGAACACAAGCACACAGCCACGAGAAATCATAGGATGGCAGCCCTGTTACCTTTGGCACTGATATCCACGTGTACAAGCAGAGACAGCTTCTCTCCTAGTGGTACAAAAATGGAATTGAATGAAAATGGAAAGAGCTCCGTTACAAAGCCATCTCCATGGTAACCGCGAATCCCCACCCTCATAAAATCCTGTTGCCGGGATACTTTGTCCTTCTCTTTCTCGTACATACTATTAAGTCTGCTTATTTCTCATTGCCTCTTTTTCTTTCTCCTTGGTGAAGAAGGATGATGACAAAAACCTCTTCTAATTAGGGCCGACCCCTACATTGCAGTAGCAAATCTCCGACTCAGCCAATTACTGACTGCACAGACGGGAGGCGGCTGCAAAACTGTATAATCAACGCTTATAAAAACTGGTCTACTCTAGGTTAAGGGATAATTTGTCTTTAGTTCTTGCACAGTTTCTTACGTCACACAACACAAAATGAACTTCCTGTTTCTGGTACCTATACATACAGAATGGACGCAGCTATGTTCCCATGCGAACGTGATCGGTAACGTGCTGCACTGATTAATGGTTTATGACGGATTGGCGTAAGTGTGTGTGTTGGTCACTCTCTGAGGGCGTAGTTACTGTCTTCTCACAAAATTAATCGCAAGACCACAGCCGTATATGCTGTCACTTATTTAGAGATCCTCATAATCTGACGGTGTCAACAGGCGGCCCCCGTATGTACATACTTCCACCTGTAAGACGCGTTCGTGTATCTGGCACATGACGGTAAACGTCAGACGGTCTCTGTATGTACATACTTTCACCTATAGG